>NDXB01000880.1:176161-206524 GCA_002631895.1 Agapornis roseicollis
TTTTTTTTTTTTTTTTAATTTCAATGGAATTTGCTTATAAGGTTCTTCAAGCCCTTTAAGATCCCAGTTTTGATCAATGAAACTTTCACTATAATTCACTAATACCTAAGAATCCCATGAGAGCTAATAACTTCATTTTAGCTGCTTAACAGTTTTGCGTATTTCAAAGCCTTTAGCCTGGGATACAATTCTTGCTAGGCAAAGGAGACATTCCTTCAGATAAGTCTCTAAACAATTCCTGATCTTCCTAGTATTAATTCTGGCTCTTCTGTTCTACAGCTCACAAGGAGATAATAGGGGTAAATGCACTGAACATGGGAAGCATACTGAGTTTAAGAACAAATACTCTGCAGCCCCGCAGGAAAATTATAATAATGATGTCTTAATAGGCTGGATTAAACACTTCTGTCAAACTTAAAATCCCACTGGTGAATTTCAGCTCCTTCCACTGGGAAAGGAGAATGGTATTTAACACACATAGACCTCCTACATACTACTAACACAGGCTGAGGGACTAATGAACAGGAAGGCACAGTACCTCAGGTTAGGTCTTGCTGGAGCAAGCTCCTTAGTTCTTGAAAAAAAAGTCTGCCTCATGGCCACAGTTATTCAGGGCTTTGGCTTTACATTTCATTCAGAAGAGTGCACTGCAAGTTGTGTTGTGACCCCTAACAATATATTGTTTGATCGGTTCAATAATGACTCTGAAGAATGAGAGCCACCTACCCTATTATCAGGTCCACCTCCTGGGGTTTCTCTTAAAGGGACTTCCATTCAAGTCTGGTCTAGAGTAACATAGGCAATTACACTAGGAAGAATGAAAATGTGAAGGGGGCAGCCACTGCAGCTTGAGGTCATGAGATGATTGCTGGCTGTGATTAGGAAGAAATCCCCTCTTCTTAAATGAAGTATAATAGCTTTCTAAGGTTTCAGGACTGTCCATTGTTAAAGATAGTATATTCCCTGTGACATTTATATAAGCTCTGATTTCCCTTTTCTTCCCCTTTCAAAAAGTAGGAAAGGAAAAGAAAACTTTCAGGAAACTTTCTACCTTCTCAGAAAAAAATAAATTTTATTACTCTGCTGCTCTTCTGTCCAACCTTCTGCTACAGCTTTTTCCTGTAAAAGTAATTCTGAATGTTTCTTCTCATTTTTTTTATTTTGCATAGACAGTATTTAAAGTTTTTAATACTTAATGTCAAGAATTTGAATTAATTTCACTGTATTGAGTCTACTAAATATGGTTTCTTTTTTTAAGCATGCTGCTTTTGTGAAAGACCATGGTCTCTAAGTATTGTCAGTCACCTCATAAAATAAAGGTTATTATTATTATCAGTGGTGAACAATAGCTGATGACTTAATGTTGAAGAAAGGTCAGGAGACTAATCATTGATATGCTTTCAGCAGCTATCTTTGCTGCTCAGGACTTAGGCAATTGTTAGAGGCATATTTTTTCAGCTTTAATTTTTTTCATGTTTTTCCTCATTGACTGCATAGTGCATACACATGCACACAAATCAATCTCAAGTTAGGTCTTTTTGTATATGCTAACTTTCACTTAAGAAAACGAGCACAAAAACATCACAATTTCAGAACCTGCAATATGAATAATGTGACATTCATGTATTGTGTATCAAAGGGGACTGTAAATGGATGGGGACTCCTTTTTTTCTTTTTTCCATGGTAGCAACTACCATGTCTGTGGCATCACTGAGCAAATTTCAGTTCTCTAGCATGGTTCTTAAACCAAGACTCCATTACTTCTCTACTGCTGGAATGCTTCTTCCACCACCCCACTTATGATCATAGGATGCATTGTGGTTTCTCGAGACCTTTGTTTTAGAATTCATGAACCAATAAAACTAGACCTAGTTTTCTAGAGGTACATCCTTTTTCTTCTGATCTTGCAAACTATGGAGTATCAGTAGTGTATAAGGAGTTACAGATCTGGGATACTGAACAGAGCTGGTGGGATGTGATGTCTCTGCTCAAACTTCAGTCAAAGCATGAGAAGTTTATATGCATCAACAGTGTCTTCCTTCAAACTGAAGAAGCTGACCATGCTTGGAATACATAATATAGGTGGAGACACAGACTAACAGACACAGAAAACCATTCAACTAAAGACTGGCATCAGCTGAATCCCTTCATTGTTTCTGAACTCATTGTTGAAACTACTGAACAAGTCATTGTTGGTAAATGACTGTCTGAAATAGTCTATTTCTTCACAATAGATTTAAAAGAAAATATTAGAGAAAGAGAAAAAGTAAGTGAAATTGATTTCATTTAACAATAACCTTCCAGCCTTGCTTTGCTCAAATAACCTTTGTAACTAATTACAGTGGAATCTGAAAATAAAACTTTTTAAGGCTGCAGGGTTTTAGAAGTCATCAGAATTATCCAGTGCTCAATACAGCCAAAATCCTAACTTCTATTATGTTCTTGTGACAGCAAGGCTGCCTGCAAGTTAACATCTATAGAGCTATGAGAGGAACAAGGGGCAAATATTAGTATCATCACATGCTATATTGATAACCAAAGACATTAGGGCAGGCAGGTATATAAATAATTTCTAAGTGTTTTCTTCTTCGGGTTGTGTATTAAATTCTGAGTGATTATAATAATTAGTCATTTTCCTCCTTTTTCAGGTCTGGTAGCATATCCAAACATCCAGCTTCATGCACTGTCTTGACAGACTACTCTTTTTTTCTCTCTGCCCCTTGAAAAGATTAAAAGTATGTGTTCACATTTGTTGGCTACTATGATCTCTGATGAAGACTTACAATTACAAAAGGCTTATCTGTCCCCCACTCCATTGGCCTTATTTTCAGCAGCCCTTTAGATTCCTAGGAGTCAGGATTTAAAGACTGCTTATACTAAAGGGACTTGTAATCCTTAATAAAAGAGCTTAGATTCCTTCCTTTGCCACTTCCCAGATGATCTGTGTCTTGCTCTTATATGTCTGAGTTGCTTTCTTTCAGCGCTTTTGCTTTACTCTAAATATAGCATCTTTTAGGATACTAAATGCTCCATGCATATTGCTGTAGGGGAAATTTTGTTTCTTGTGTTTAGTGACCTTCACCATATACTACAAGGTCTATCTATTTACATGGGGTTTTTTCATATCAATACCTCCCAGCTGTAGGCCATGCACCATTAGTGATTCGTGGAGCACTTGCCGGAGGTCCACAGAGAACTGACTAGCAAAGCACATGTTCCTGTGCATTTCCATCTGCTATCTTACATTAAAACCAGCTAAAATTATATCAAATAATTTCTGAATGCCATTATTCGAAGAAAGCAGTTGCTACTGTTACACAAGGCTGATATGTAGTTGTGAAATATCCTATCTGTTGATTAGTAGGAGAGAAAATCAGGTGTCAAGGGCTTGAAATGTGACCCACACCCTAGAAAAGTTAAAGAAAACTTGCCCTTTATGACTTCTCTGCTTTAGCTATAATCTTCTGATTGGCCTGTATGGAATATCCTTGCAGGTCAAATAAGTTTTATGATTTCTAAACTCTGATGGCTTTAATTTGCTGTAAATCTTACCAGAGATTATGATGCTTTGTACAGCATACCTATAAATAAATTCTGTGACAGCCTCATTAATCAGGCTACATTTTAAAAGCATTCTTCCCCTCTGTTGAATTCACGGCTTATCTTTCCCCAGTTATAATTAGTGTTCTTTAAAATTAATATTTTTTTGCCAACTAGGGAGTTACACTGGGCCTGGTCTATACCTTTCTTCACCTTCTATCTGAGGTACCCCAATATCTAAGCGGTGTTTAAAAATTTGACTCCATATTAGCATAATGAAAGTGGATTCTATTTTAAGCAGGGGTAAGTCTAAAGAAATCAGTCACAGTACTGTAAAGATTGCTCTTGATATTTTTAACTTTCAGTTATCTGGTTCTGAGAACAAAGCAGGAATTTGGCACCTTTATTTTCCTTGAGGAAAGCAGGTGACCCAAACAAGAAGAACAAAGAGCAGGCATGTAAGATTGGAAACCTTGACCTTTCTGTTCACAAAAGAAGTATTATACCATCTAAAAAAAAAAAAAAATATCTTTAAAATGCAAGAGCTTCAAGAGGCATTGAGAGAATGTTCCCAATCTGGACCATCAGGAAACTTTGTTATTTGGGTTTTGAACATTGAATATTATTTGGGTGATAAAAATATCTGAAGTAAAACCACTAGAGAAAAATATGGCTCCTAGGACTTCCAAACTCTATGCCAAATGTTCTGATCAGCAGGCTAGTGTATGCATCAGCAAGAGTTATCCTATGTAAATACTTGCAAGATAGCTATCAAAGTTCAAACCCTTCTCCTATCACTACAGTCCCTAACGAATAGTCCATCCCCAGCATCCCTCTAGGGCCTCTTCACATATTGGAAGGCTGCTATGAGATCTCCACGCAGTCTTCTCTTCTTCAGGCCAAACAGCCCCAACTTTCTCAGCCTATATTCATACAGGAAGTGTTCCAGTCCCCTGATCATCCTCATGGCCCTTCTTTGGACTTGTCCCAACAGCTCCATGTCCTTCTTATGTTGAGGACACCAGAACTGCACATAATACTCCAAGTGAGGTCTCACAAGAATAGAGTAGTGTGGCAGTATCACTTCCTCTGACCTGTTGGTCATGCTCCTTTTGATGCAGCCCAGGATACAGTTGTCTTTCTGGGCTGCGAGTGCACACTGAAGCTGGCTCATGTTTGTTTTCTCATCAACCACAGAATCACACAGAATTACCAGGTTGGAAGGGACCTCTAAGATCATCAAGTCCAACCCATGCCTTACACTTCAACTAAACCATGTCATCAAATACCATATCCAGTCTCTTTTTAAACACATCAGTATGAACTTTTCCATTCATTTTCCCCGTACTGAGGTCAGGCTAACTGTCCTGTAATTACCGGGATACTATTTCCTACCCTTTTTGTAAATGGGCGTCACATTGGCCAGCATCCAATCATCCGGAACCTCGCCAGTGAGCCACGACTGTTGGAAAATTATGGAGAACAGCTTTGCAAGCTCATCCGCCATCTCCTTCATCACCCTGGGATGGATCCCATCTGGTCCCATTGATTTATGAACATTCAGGTTCCTCAACAATTCTCTAACTTCTTCTTCTTGGATAACAAGACCATTCTGCTCCCGAGCACCACCTACCAACCCCAAAGTACAGTTATCTTGAGGACAAGGTGTCTTCTCACTAAAAACTGAGGCAAAGAAGGCATTAAGCGCTTCTGTCTTCTCGTCATTTTTAGTTATTAAGTTTCCTGCCTCATCAAATATGTAGCTAAGATCTGGCTTACCCTTTCTTTTACCATTACCATATTTATACAAACTTTTTTTATTATTCTTTACAGAAGTTGCCAGTTTAAGTTCAAGCTGAGCTTTGGCCTCCCTAATTTTCTTTCTACATGCCCTAGCAGCCTCCTTAAACACTCCCTGAGAAACCCTGCCCTCCTTCCAAAGATGATACACCTTCTTTTTATTTCTGAGTTCCTTCATNACTTTTTTTATTATTCTTTACAGAAGTTGCCAGTTTAAGTTCAAGCTGAGCTTTGGCCTCCCTAATTTTCTTTCTACATGCCCTAGCAGCCTCCTTAAACACTCCCTGAGAAACCCTGCCCTCCTTCCAAAGATGATACACCTTCCTTTTATTTCTGAGTTCCTTCATCACATCATTACGCATCCAGGCTGGACGCTTGCCTCGTCAGCTCATCTTTCAGCACACAGGAACAGACTTTTCCTGTGCCCTCAAGATCTCTGTTTTCAGGCACACCCATCTTTCCTGAACTCCTTTGTTTTTAAGGGCAGTTTCCCAAGGAACTCTCCGAATGAGCCTCCTAAACAGGCCAAAATCTGCCCTCCGGAAGTCCAACGTAAAGGTCTTATTGATGTTCCTCCTGATTTCACTAAGTATTGAGAACTCCACAATTTCATGATCACTGTGCCCCAGGCGGCCTCCAACCTCCACATCACCCACCAGTTCATCTCTATTGGCAAACAACAGGTCTAACATAGACCCTCCCCTGGTAGTCTCACTTACCAGCTGTGACAGAAAGTTATCCTCCACACACTCTAGAAACTTTCTGGACTGCCTTTTTTCTGCTGTATGAAGTTCCCAACATATATCTGGTAGGTTGAAGTCGCCTACAAGAACAAGGGCTGAAGATCCAGAAACATTCTCCAGTAGCTTATAAAACAAGTTGTCCACTTCTTCTTTTTGGTTGGGCAGACGATAACAGACCCCCAGTATGATATCAGCCTTGCTGGCCTTCCCCTTGAATCTTACCCATAAGCATTCAACTTCATCATCATTAGTTTCAATACCTATAACATCTAAAACCTCCCTAACATAAAGGGCCACCCCTCCACCTCTTCTCCCTATTCTGTCTCTTCTGAAGAGCTTGTAGCCATCCAGCGCAGTGTTCCAGCTATTCAACTCGTCCCAGCATGTTTCTGTGATGGCGACTACATCATAGCTATGTTGTCACACCATGACTTCCAGCTCCTCTTGTTTGTTGCCCATGCTCCGTGCATTAGTATACATACATCTCAGCTGGTCCACCGATTGTACCACCCCCAAGTCCTTCTTTGCAGGACTGCCCTGAATCTCTTCTCTGCCCAACCTGTAGCTGTGCCTGGGATTGCTCCGACCCAGGTGTAGGACCTTGCACTTGGCGTGGTTAAACTTCATGAGGTTGGCATCAGCCCACCTCACAAGCGTGTCAAGGTCCCTCTGGATGGCATTCCTTCCCTCCAGCGTATCCACCAAACCACCCAGCTTGGTGTCATTGGCAAACTTGCTAAAGGTGCTCTCANTGTGTCAAGATCCCTCTGGATGGCATTCCTTCCCTCCAGCGTATCCACCAAACCACCCAGCTTGGTGTCATTGGCAAACTTGCTAAAGGTGCTCTCAATCCCACTGTCCATGTCACTGACTAAGATGTTGAACAAGACTGGTGCCAACACTGATCCCTGCGCAAGTCCAGGTAGATGACATCAACTGCTCTACCCCTGTCCATCAGTTCTGTAGCCCCATCATAGAAGGCCACCAAATTGGTCAGGCAGGATTTCCCCCTAGTGAAGCCATGCTGGCTGTCACCAAGAACCTCATTGTTTTTCATGTGCCTTAGCATGCCTTCCAGGAGAATCTGCTCCAAGATTTTGCCAGGCACAGAGGTGAGACTGACTGGTCTGTAATTTCCCGGGTCATCTGTTTTCCCCTTCTTGAAAATGGGGGTTATATTTCCCTTTTTCCAGTCTTTGGGAACTTCACCTGACTGCCATGATTTTTCAAATATGATGGGCAGTGGCTTAGGAACATAATTTGTCAGCTCCTTCAGGACCTGTGGATGGATTTCAACAGGTCCCATGGACTTGTGCATGTTCAGGTTCTTAAGATGGTCTTGCATCAGATCCTCTCCTACAGTGAGTCTAGGATTTTCATTCTCACAGTCCCTTCATCTGCCTTCCAAGACTTGGGTGGTGTGGTTAGAGCATTTGCCATAAAGACTGATGTGATTCATTGGTCAGTTCTGGGGTTGAGAAGAGAAAGCAACAGATTCTGATATAATTCCATCCCTGGCATTGTTCAAAGCCAGGTTGGACAGAGCCTTCGGTGACATTGTCTAAGGAGAGGTGGCCCACCCAAGGTCCTTTCCAAACCTAACTATTCTATAATTATATAATTCTATGATGTTATATATGATTTTATGGGAAAATGTATATTCATGTGCACAGTTTGTGATGGCTGAAAATATTTGATCATAAGAAGGGATGGAAAGTGGAGAATTAAACTTTCAGAGTTAAATTCAGGAACTTTAAGAATTAAATATTTTGAAACCAGTCACAGAATTCTTATGAATATTTTGTATACAATTTTAATATGGACCCTAATTTGTCCATGGAAATTTTGCTTATCCTTGTACTTGTCCATTGCTGTAAATCATAGCAATATGCATAAAGAGGTTAATGATGACTTTACACTGTGTTCACTCCATCTAGCAAAACCCTATCCTTACCCACTCTCCAGTCAAGATGTGGTCAAAATGAATTGTAAGTAGATATTATACTACTCACCTAACTAAGTTAATCCTATTCTATGCTGTGCCATGCCCTGTGTGGAGACTGTGCATTCACTGGGAGAAACCAAGCCGTCATTGTAACACATGAAATGTAATAATCCCTTTTTCTCATTAAAGCTCTTCAACTCAGAGACATGACTGATTAGAACAGGGTTATACTGCTGATGACTTCCAGTCTATTATTGTCTTCATTGCTTTGGATAACCTTCCTTTACACTTCTTCAACATGCTCTACCTGAACTGAACAACAACCTTCCCTCAAACACTTTCTTGTGAGTGCCCAGAGGGTGGCAACAGTCTTCTGCAGTTCACTGAGAAAGACTCATGGAGAAGTTCATCTAACTGCAGCACCAAGCAGCAGGTACTACGCTTCTTCAAGCCCTCATGAAATGTGAGCATGAGCAAATTCTGGTCAGTCATCTATGGTTTAGCAAAGCAGATGCTCACACACACTGAAGTACAGCAGGTTTTGAAATAAAGAACAGAATCTCTGTCAAAACATGAAAATCTCCTTTAAAGGAGGGAGGAGTCAATGAGAAACACTAGACAAATTGCATCCCAGAATGGCCTACTTTCCTCCACTGACTATATAAGGAAAAAAAAAATGGAGGATAGCCTGAGTGATCAGTTTCACTGCAGACATCTTCACTGTTAATTTCACTGGTCAGGGCATTCAGTCACTGAATTTAGCAGTCTACAGGCACACTCTAACCCCACTATAGCATGTGGAGAGCAGGGACTTGCTTGCCATAGCCACACAGCTACATCCAAGACAATCCCAAAGAATTCAAGGCATCCACACCAGTCTGGCAGATATGAGAAAGGAATTAAAGGAAACATTCCCTTCTTGAGGTAGTGGCAGCTGGAGTTAGGTGGTATCTCCTGGATCATCTCTGTAAACAACTGCATGTAAGCTCTCAAATTCCACCTCCCAGCACACATTTAGATTGTTCAGAATGGAGTTCAATTTAGGTAGGATCCTATCCATGAAGCTGAATGAGGTGAATCCCAGTCTGAAGACCCATGTCAGATTTGCAACGGCATATGTCCTCTTCACAGCTACAAAAAATGTTCTTGTGCTGTGAATTTATCCTTCTATAATGAGTATGGAGGGATAAAGAACTACTAAATAGACTTCAGTAAAGGGCCGTGGAAACAGGAAAGGCTCATGGCATATTTCTTAGATGAGGAAGAGCTGAAAGAGCTGGGACTGTGTAGTCTAGAGAAGAGCAATGATAAAATTACGTCCTCTCCCTCTAATTAGATTACTTACATATAAGTATACTGCAAATACCACATTCTTCATTAGGTATTTTAATTCCCTATATATTTCAAAATAGAGATTGACTTGTGTGTGTGTGTTTATATGTCTGACTGCACTTTTGCATAGTCTTTTGAGATAAAAACTGAGGAGAAAATGTGCTGAGCATTTGTACAATAATCAAGGAAATTGGCAAATCAGCTACACCACAGGCATATTTCCTCCCATTTTTGGCATTTTTTTCATTATTGCATCATAAATGCATGATCTAAGACAACAAAGATAGTTGAACTAAAGGAAAAAAAAGGCTTTTAACCAAAATTCAGGAATGTTCTGAGTACCAGATTGCTTGTGTCACCATAGTGTTAGATGTTATAAAATTATATAATCTCAATGCATTGAGATAGTTTGGATCAAGTTTTGCTCTACAGATAGGACAGTGTAGCCTAACATTAGACCAAATTGCCTCGTAACTATGAATTTGGATTTTACTTTTTTCATTTACCCATTTGTTCTGGCTAGATTGAAGCCAAAGATCCTCCCTTCCTAACATTTTCTGTAACAAATGCAATTTGTAGTGCTGTGTTATAGCAAACTGACCATAAATGATGCAAATCTGCCAGTAATTTACAGACAAATTCTGTCTGAATTTCATTAGTTTTATTCTTACAGAGATCAGGTCTTCCAAAGGCATGCATTTTATACATGAATATTAAAGACATTTAAATATGTGCAGCACTATAGACTAGTAAGCATGCATGTTCCTTAACTATGCATGTTCCTTGATTGACTGCTGAATTTACAAAGAAAAGGTGTGTGCTCAGAGTCAGTTCAAGGCAGTATAAGCAAAATTTAATGTTGGTGCTTTCAGGACAAAGAGCTGGGGCTGGCTGATGTCCATCCCATGACAGCAGGTAAAGCAGAAGTGGTGGAAGGAAAAGCTGGAGAAGAATACTTCAGCATCAGTTTTGCTGGTCCCACTGTCTTCATGGGGAAAGGAGGACTGTGGCTTTACCTTGAGGAGCTGTCTACATGACTTCTTTAAACACATTGTTTCCTGGCAGCACCTACCTCCTCTCAGAGCTCCAAACTTCCTTCAGTGGTAGCAATGATAAACAGTAAACCAGCTTCTTAGAACTTCACTAAACAGCTGCTAGGACTATTCTGGGAATTTTTATTTGTCTTTTCCCATCTCCTCCACCCTTCATCTATTAGTTTAGGGAATTGCCTCCCTTATTTACATATAGCTGTGTTCAGCTGTCCAAGAACCACACACACAAAGCAACCTGTGCTTCCCATGGCCAGGTTGGCTTAAATAGCAAGTATGTCCTACAACCAAAAAAAGGAAATTCTGTGTTTTTACAGTGGAGCACTATGCTAACAGCATCCCAGGTATGAGCCCTGATAATGAAATATCTAACTCAACATGCATAAGCAAATGCTTGCTTAACTGAATTATCTGATAATTCTTTTATTGGATGTTGGGTATGTACAAAAATATGTATTCATACATTTTAACATGGAACTCCCAGCTAATTTTAGTAAGGAATTCTGTAGAGAGAATATTGGCAGGCTACTTCTCCGGCTGAGAAGGGCTGTGGGAAGCTTAAGTGTGTTCTGGGTAGTGTAGTCTTATTTCTGTTTTAATGGACTGAATAACTAGAACAGGCACTTATGTTAAATGGCCTGACTGAGAACTCAGCAGCCAGTCAAGGTAAGAGAGAGTTTAAGATAAAAGCAATAATCTATGAGTTTAAATACATTATTTCAGATGAAAATATAGTGTCTAGTACCAGAACCCCAAGAGAGCAGGTGGAGCATTTGGTTCTCTATCTGAATCTCCTGATGATTTGCTGTGTGATCTTGCACAAATCTGGGAAATATTCCTGGATGCCAATTTAAATGGCCATAAGTCAGTTGTACTGTAATCTATTTTACACTTGAGAAAACATGGGAGTGAGATTCTGGAGCTTAACTAGTGTTTCTGAAGTGCTTTAAGATTTCTGGATGAGTGATATTCAGCAAATAGCACATTTAGAGACTTAAATTTTATCTATCTGAAGTAATTGAGGAGGATCTCCATTGAAGCTCACTAGTTTGCAATGGCAGAATGTTAGCATAAGATCACTTTGCATTCCAGTATTAGGAAGAAAAAGACCAACTCTGATATATCAAGGTAATAGTATTTCTTAAGATACTTTAGTCTGCTGATGCTTAAAGGACTCAGGATGGAAAAAAACTCAGCAAAACAGACTCTGGACTTACAGTAAATAGAACATTTTTTTTTTAATACTATTTTAGAGATTTTTCTCAAAAACTCACTGAGTCTGGGGAGAAATTGATTTTAAAAAATAGTAACAAAGCATCCCAGTCAAAATCGAATTGAATTCAAGACCATACAGGGTAGTATGAAGTTTTTAAAAGGTAAACATTTTAGAGAAATGCTGAAAATAAATTCTAGTTTTTCTCCAATTTAGTACATGAAGTTTATGTGCTTCTGACAGAAACTAAAACAGACTAAAGGAATTTAGTGAAAAAGTGACCTGCTGAAGTTGGTTTGTTGGTGTGGTTTTGTTTTCTTTTTTTTTTCCCCTGCTCTTTTGTGAGAAAACAGAAAGAGTTAGCTTGCAAGTTTCAATCACATCAGTGGGGCTAAGAGAAAAGCTAGTTAAATGGAACACAGTTCCAAAGAAATTGAATTTTGCCATTCTGCAAAATGAGTGAATCTGAAGTGAGTGGAGACTGTTGCTGTGCAGGTAACCTAGGCACTTAGGTAAGGCGGTGCTTCACCTTCAGCGAGTCAGTGGGAATTTACATCCTAATAGAGCCAGTGAAGAAAATATACAGGGTGATCCAATCTACATAAATTAAGTACAAAGTTTCTACTCACAGTGCAGCGATATAAAAAGAAATGTGAGATGCCTTCTATTGACAGCCTCAAACAGGAAGGTTCCCTTAAAAAAGGAAAGAATATCAGCTTTGCACATTCATCACCCTCTTTGTCGCCTTTTGCCTAAGGAGTGTGTGGGTCTCCAGTCCTCAAATCAACCATGTCTCCCATGTCTGGCAAAGTGCTTAGACCAACTTGTAAGAGCTGAAAATAAAAAAATGGCTTTCAATGAAAAGAGGCAAATGGATGCTCCAGAGTGTGCTCTCTGAAGTCTTGTTATGTATCTGGATTAGAACTGAGCAGTTTCTCCTTATTTCTCAGTATTAATGGCCACATGTAAGTCTTCATCCCTGTGCTTTGACCCTGTGATGTCCAGTGCAGGTGCAGCCTCAGGTCTCTAAGAACTGAGTTTATTTCCAAAACTGGTAACTCTGCACATGTGTGTAGGCAAGCAAATTTCAGAGCATGGCTAATGAATGTTAAATTTCAGTGCTTACATAGGCAAACAATATTGGAGAGCAGGTGATAGGATTCCTGTTAGAGACTTAGTGAGGGGCTAGGTTCATAAGAACAACTTGCACTTATTTTAATCCTTCCTTTTTCCTTTTCCCCTTTTTCTTCCCTAAATTTAAAAAGTAAGAATGAAACAAAAAATATGGTCTTGTTGTTTTAGATCTCTACACCATCTTTGGACTTTCATGAACTGAGCAATCAGCTTTGACAGAGCTACTACAGTTCTGATTCAGTGAAATATTTTTTGATCCTTTGTTTTTCTGAAAAGAACACAACCACCTTGCAAGCTTGGAAATTAAAACCTGAATCGTTCACATTTGTTTTCAAACTCCAGAAAATCTCAGGCCCAAAGGTAAATTAATTGTGTGATAACATTTCTGCCTATTGGTACACAGAGCATGAAAAGTTGAGTGCTTTCAGACAGACTCTGAACCACCATATTTCTGGAATTTTATCATTGAGCAAAAAAGAATAATCATGGCCTTTTGAGAGGCAGGGAATCTGGGTTAGATACTTATGTATGGAGAATATTTCTAGCAGCACCCATCCCCTTCTGCTCTGAAGTTAAGTACTTACTCTTAAGGTGTGGTGTTTACACAAGAACTTTCTTTTGAATATTTCTTCCTTGAGTCTATGCTTGTGGTGGATACATTTTTAAATCTTTCTCCTCTCCATTCACTGAAGAGCCTTATAGCTGTATGTCTAGTATTAGTAACATTATTACTTGTCTTATATTTTGTGGTGCCTGCACAGAGGGTTGCCATAGCCTTGCTTCCAGTGCAACTAATGGTCACAGAAAGATGCATAATTAAGGTGTAACGAAAGCACAAGTGTCCTGTGTTCAGCAGTAGCAGTCATTTGTCTCCTTCTTAGTAGCTGGTGCAGTGCTGTGGTTTTGACTTTCAGCCTGGGAACAGCACTAATAACACCAATGTTTTTAGTTGTTGCTAAGTAAGGTTTACTCTGAGCAAGGACTTCGTGAGTCTCGTGCTCTGCCAGGGAGGAGGGGAAGCCAGAAGGAAGCAGAGACAAGACACCTGACCCAAACTAGCCAAAGACATATTCCATATCACAGCATGTCATTCCCACTATATAAACTGGGGGCAGTTACCCAGAAGGGTGTCGTGGTTTAAACCCAGCCATGCAGCTTGTTCACTCACTCAACCCCCCTTTCTTGCCCTCCCCTGCTTCCAGATGGATGGGGAGGAGAATCAAAAGAATGCAACTCCCACAGCTTGAGATAAGAACAGTTTAGTAACTAAGGTATAACACAAATCACTACTGCTACCACCAATAATAATAATGATAAAGGAAATAACAGGGGAAAAGAACACAGCATCTCACCACCCACCGACAGGTTTCTCACGACACTCCACCCCAACCGAGCACTGACCGACTACCTCCTCCAACTCCCCCAGAGCACTAGCCCTTCCGGGTAACTCTCAGTTACATCCTGGGCATGACGTGCTATGGTATGGAATACCTCTTTGGTCAGTTTGGGTCAGGTGTCATGTCTGCTTCCTCCCGGCCTCCCCTCCTCCCTGGCAGCACATGAGGCTCACAAAGTCCTTGCTCAGACTAAACATTTGAGCAGTAACTAAAAACATCCCTGCTATCAGTTTTGTTCCCAGGCCAAAACTCAAAAACATAGTGCTGCACCAGTTATTATGGAGAAGAAAAAGATGACTGCCACTGCTAAACCCAGGACAAAGGGCTAGATCACTGCTCAGGTAGGGCTGGGTATCAGTCAGTGGGCGGTGAGCAGTTGTATTCTATTCCCTTGTTATTTCCCTTATCATTATTATTGATGGTAGCAGTAGTGATTTGTGTTATACCTTAGTTACTGGTCTGTTCTTATCTCAACCTGTGGGAGTTACATTCTTTTGACTCTCCTTCCCATCCCTCTGGGAGCAGGGGAAGGAGGGGGGGTGTGTGTGGGGGAAAGTGAGAGAGTGGCTGTGTGGTTCTGGGTTGCCAGCTGGGCTTAAACTGCGACAACAAGCATCTCATATCTGTACTGTAACATAGAGTTGTGGATGGAGAGTAGATGGAAGAAATAAAAACACTTTGCTTTTACTGTTCAAAACATGGCAGCTCTCTCTGTATGGGGCTGAAAGGAATGCCTATAAAGTGGTAGACAAGCCTCCATATCACTAGTTTCAAAAGTTTCTTATTCACAGCACAGTCTTTGCTTTGAGCCAGCTGTTCAAGTGATAGAGCCTGGACAATACCTTCTGTTCTTTTCCTTTTTGTTTACATTCTGCCAATTTCACATATAACACAAATGTTATCAACAGCAGTGTTGTGTCCTTATGATAGGGAAAAGACAAGTCTGTACAGAATTTATTTTGTCTCTGGAAATAGACAACAGCTTGAGACAGCATCTATATCATAAATTGAATAATGGGGGCAACACCTTTTTGACCCTGATGACAACTGACACCATCAAGCCTCATAAATCCTACTGAACACTTATCTTCCAAAACCAGAAAGCTGTCTCAGCTGTCTAATGGGGATTGTTCTTCCTTGGTTCTGTCCCCCTGAGGACTCCTGGGAACTTCCTGTGAGAGTGCTAACCTGGTCCTGTACAACAGTGTGACAAAAGCTGTTTAGCAATTTAACAGTATAAATGATTGAACTGTCTGGTGTCTGAGCCCTGACAGTAATTCAGTCACTGGCACAAGCTTACCTTGATGGTTTTTTGTGGATTTCAGATGTTGTCTTTGCACCTCACTATTGAGTTAAATTTCTGTAGTCAAGGATTTGGAGGTGGGAAGGCAAGAGGTGGCTGCAAGGCCAGAAAATTATTGGTATAACGCAAAGCACACAAAAGAACCATAGAATCATGGAATCAAAGAATACTTGGGGTTGGAAAGGGCTTTAAGACCATCTCGTTCCAGCCCAACTGCCATAGGCAGGGACAACACGCTCTAAACCATGTCACTCAATACTCCATCCAACCTGACCTTGAACACTGCCAGGGATGGAGCATTCACAGCTTCACTGGGCAACCCATTCCAGTGCCTCATCACACTTACAATAATGAATTTCTTCCTTAGATCCAATCTAAACCTCCCCTCTTTAAATTTTTACCCATTACCCCTTCTCCTATCACTATAGTCTCTAATGAAGAGTCCCTCCCCAACAGACCTGGGGGCCCCCTTCAGATACTGGAAGACTGCTGTGAGGTCTCCGTGCAGCCTTCTCTTCTCCAGGCTGAACAGCCCCAACTCTCTCAGCCTGTCTTCGTATGGGAGATGCTCCAGTCTCCTGATCATCCTCGTGGCCCTCCTCTGGACTCACTCCAACAGTTCCATGTCCTTTTTATGTTGAGGACACCAGAACTGCACACAATACTCCAAGTGAGGTCTCATGAGAGCAGAGTAGAAGGGCAGGTTCCCCTCCTTTGACCTGCTGGTGACGCTCCTTTTGATGCAGCCCAGGATACGGTTGGCTTTCTGGGCTGCAAATGCACAGTGACATTGGCTCATGTTCATTTTCTCATCAACCACCACCCCCAAGTCCTTCTCCACAGGGCTGCTTTGAATCTCTTCTCTGCCCAACCTATAGCTGTGCCCGGCATTGCTCTGACCCAGGTGTAGGACCTTGCACTTGTCATGGTTAAACTTTATGAGGTTGGCATTGACCTATTTCACAAATGTGTCAAGATCTCTCTGGATCACACATGTCAATAAGACAAATTCTGCCTTAAGAATATGAAAGGCCGATGTTTGGACTGGGGCTTGTATTACAGAATTTAATTTGCAACATGAAAAAAGAAAAAAGAAGAAAAAAAATCCCAAACTCTTAAAATGTATGTTGTTCTAAAAATGTGCAAATTATTTTTCTGCTCTATTTACTTTTCTTGAATAAACTAGTACTTTTTTACATATAGAAAGAGTATTTGTGCTGTTGGTTGATTTCTGCTTGTGAAAACTTTCAATAAATACTACAATATTACTTTGGAGGGAGAGGCATGTCATTTTTCTCAAACAGACTCTATATAGAATCATAGAATCATAGAATAGTTGGGATTGGAAAGGACCTTAAGATCATCTAGTTCCAACTCCCCTGCCATAAGCAGGGACACCTCACACTAAACTATGACACACAAGGCTTTGTCCAACCTGGCCTTAAACATTGCCAGGGATGGAGCATTCACAATTTCCTAGGGCAACCCATTCCAGTGCCTCACCACCCTAACAGGAAAGAATTTCTTCCTTATATCCAATCTAAACCTCCCCACATTAAGTTTCAACCCATTACCCCTTGTCCTGTACTGCAGTTCCATCTTAATACTGTACCCATCTTAATACTGTAAACCATTGATTATGTATCCGCTAGTAAAGCAAGTTATTGAATATGTATCCAAGTATAATACACTAAGTATCCAGTTATAATACAGCAAACAATTGAACTAATACAGCTTGCTATTGCATATGTATCCGATTATAATACAGCAGGGTGTTGTAAGCAGGTGCAGACAACAGTATAAAAAAGGTAGATGCTTTGTAATAAATAGCTTTGGTCTGATCACATTGATCTCTGACTGAGTCCATTTTTCTGTGGCACTGCCCTCCAGCCTGACACTGAGCCATTGACTACAACTCTTTACGTTCGGCCATCCAACCAGTTCTTTATCCACCGAGTGCCCCACCTATCAAATTGATGTCTCTCCAATTTAGAGACAAGGATGTCATGTGGGACAATGTTGAACACTTTGCACAAGGCCAGGTAGGTGACGTCAACTGCTCTACCCCGTCCATCAGTTCCGTAGCCCCATCATAGAAGGTCACCATATTGTTCAGGCAGGATTTCCCCTTAGTGAAGCCATGCTGGCTGTCACCAAGCACCTTCCCTTTTTCCAGTAATCGGGAACTTCACCTGACTGCCATGATCTCTCAAATATGATGGGCAGTGGCTTAATAACTTCATTTGCCAGCTCCTTCAGGACCCATGCATGGATTTCATCAGGTCCCATGGACTTGTGCACGTTCAGGTTCTTAAGATGGTCATGAATCAGATCCTCTCCTACAGTGGCCCTAGGGTCTTCATTCTCACAGTCCCTGTGTCTGCCTTCCAAGTCTTGGGTGGTGCAGTCAGAGCCTNGATGGTCATAGATCCTCTCCTACAGTGGCCCTAGGGTCTTCATTCTCACAGTCCCTGTGTCTGCCTTCCAAGTCTTGGGTGGTGCAGTCAGAGCCTTTGCCAATGAGGACCGAGGCAAAGAAGACATTCAGAACCATAGCCTTCTCCAAATCCTGAGTAGCCAGTTCACCCAATAGCTTCTGGAGGGGACCTACATTGTCCCTAGTCTGTCTTTTATTCACTATGTACCTACAGAATCCCTTCTTGTTATCCTTAACATCCCTAGCTAAGCTTAATTCTAAGTGGGCCTTAGCTTTTCTCATCTGGTCCCTAGCTTCCTGGATAACATCCCTGTATTCACCCCAGACCGTCTGTCTTTGCTTCCACCTTTTGTAAAACTCTTTTTTCCTTTGAATTTCTCTCAGCAGCTCCTTATCCATCCAAGGAGGTCTCCTGGCCCTCCTGCTGCACTTCCTTCTAGTTGGGATGCAACACTCCTTGAGCACGTAGCAGGTGATCCGTGAATATCATCCAACAGACTTGGGCCCCCCTGCCCTCTAGGGCTATATCCCATGGAACCTTAGTAAGCAGGTTCCTGAAGAGTCCAAAGTCTGCTCTGTTGAAGTCCAGGGCAGTGCATTTGCTGTGCACTCTTCTCACTGTCCTGAGGACCTCAAATATAAATCTATTGTTACCATGAAATTTTTTGGAAAAGCCAATAGGTGACTTGTACTTGATCATAGCCTTGGGTTTATATTTGCAATATGGTTGTAAAGAATGAAAAGCATGAAAAGTTGTAGATAAATTTGGTTCAATTATGTGGTAGAAATTTTAATTTGTGAAGTAAATTGAAAATAAAAGATAAGAGTATAATTTGCTTTATTTCTTTTAATAAAAATATCTGTAAAAAACCCTGTCTGTCTAAATGCTAGAAAAGAAATTAGACCTTTTAGTTATTATAATTTAATATCTCAGTGAGACATTGAGATCAGTAGGGATGCACAATGGGCAGTGTCAACAGCCTTCATTTATAAATTGTTTAAGGGAGAGATGCTTCCACTTAACTGAATTAGAGGGACAAGAAAAGCAACTACTAGTTAGCTTTTAAAGAATGAATAACTGGTTTCTCTACATGTTTGACTTCCTTTTTTTTTCACATTGTTAATTGTATGTAGACTTTTACAGTCAACTGAAAGCTCTCTTGAGTGGACCCATAGAACGAATCCTGTAAATAGATTAAAATAGAAACTCCATTTGTTATTCTGATAGCATACAATTTAAATGTATGTCTATGCTGCATAAAAAATGTTGATGAAATGTCCTCAGATGTGTCCATTCAGAGATAACTTCAAAGCCAGGAACAAGATTTGCTTGAACCAAAGAATGCTGCTGATGGGCAGGGCTTGTTTCCTCAGGCATGTCAGTACCATTTTCATTCCTCATGCTGGTATCTCTGAAGAAAACTGCACGGTATGCTTTGGGCACGCTGGTACATGCAAGGGTTTGAGCACCAGGTTCCACAGCAACTGCCTGAAGCACTAATGCTGTGCTGTGAGCTCGTTAGACTGTTTCTCCAGGGCATCAGTGGAGCTGGAGATGAAGGAACCAGACGGCAGATGGTTTCAAAACAAACAAACAACAAACACTCCAGAAAACAGATGGGAGAAGCCCAAGTGGGGTGAGCATGACTAGGATGAGCAGTGACTAGTGGGGCAGTCTAGAGCAGCAGCTTTGCTGGGAGTGTTCATATGCTGGGTAACAAAAGCACTACAGAAAGGAAAAGGGTGAAGGAAGATGTTGCCTCTTTTGGGGATTTGGGAAGAACTATTGCAGTAAGTCTGCTAAGCAGGGAAACAGTGTATGTGCTTTTTATCCATCACCTTTGAAACTGATCTCCTCATGAATGGAAATGAATTTTCATCAGTTCAAAATGGAACTAAAAGGGAAAACGGTCCACTCTTTCTGGTTTTGTCATTCCGCTCTACCATCCCTCAGCTTAGTAACTCTATAAACATGTAACTTTATGACAAGAAAAAGAGTTTGTCTTATGAATAGCAAAATGAACTTCTGTGTTCAAAATCCAGTAATCCAGGCTACATTTAATATTAAAAAATCTTCATTTCCTTTTTTTCCAATTTTTTTTTTTTATTTTTTTTTTTTTAAACTCATGCTATAAAAGGAAGTATGGAGATTCCCTACTTGTACACTGAATGGTGGTGCTGTGGAATAAAAATCACTGCAGGCCTGGATTGCCTACTCTCCTTTTGGCACTTTTTTTAGCCCATCTCCATGAATTTACAAATGGAAATGTGATTTAATAAAGGACAGTGGGTGTCTATACCTTGTAGCTGCATGAAGCAGAGAGAGATGGGGGTGGAGGGTAGATAATTCCAATCAAACTACTCACACCTTGCCCTCCTTGACATGCAATGCCACTTTAAACAGCAGTGCTCTAATAGAGAAAAGAGCTACTGTACTTACCCACTCAATAATTTGCATAATTTTGAAGAGCTGAAAATGTCACTGCTGTTTTATGATAATTGTTGGGAAATGATTAGCTACAGCATTTATACATTCTAGAAAAAAGTATTTTAGTATTCTCTCTTTAATGTTAATAAGGATTAATAAAATGAATAATAAAATAACCTTTGAGGACAAACATTACATGTAAAATAATAGGTGCCATATGAAGGCACATGAGTTATCCATCCATTTGCTGTAGCTTGTCATGTCTGGGAAAGTCTTAAAAAAGACAAACTCTTGACTGCCCCTTGTGCAATTTCAAATGCATATTTTAACAATAGGGATAGTTAAAAATAATCCATTATTTTCTTCCTTCTGTGCCCTGTAGCTGTGATTAGAATACTCCAAATTTATGTGTCCTGTAATTCAAACATTTTTTTAATTGTAATGGATGTACATGAACTGCCCATCTCTTGTTCATCGTTCCTCTCTCAGCTAATTCCTTTGATTGAGACAGCAGTTCAAGTTAACAGAATATAACCCTCACAGCTCCATGAACATAACAAGATCTGTTGTTCTAGAGATACATTAAGTAATGCAAATCTTTGAGGGAGTGTGCTTTCATAGAAGTCCCTGTCCAGCATCCTTTCACTTTCTATGTCTTTTTCGCTTCTCTTTTTCTTATACTGTAATAATAGTACAACTGAGATGCAGAAAAGTAATTTTTAAAGTACTTGTGGAAGGCTAAACTGTAGCTTCTTTGTGCAACTTCACCTAGGAACCAACTTCTGGCCATAGGCCTTCATCTGGCCATGAATTCCCATCTCTCTTAGAGTTTTCAGTCTCTTTGTGAGTGAATGATGTGTTTTTCCTGATGGACAACATACTGTGTTTTGACAGTCTATATAGAACGGAGAACATACTAATCAGTTTCCTCCCAGTTTAGTGTAGCTGTTCAACTAAATTTAATAGCCTAGAAAGGAGAGAGGGAAAGAGATGACAGGTAAAGATCAAAGTTTTAGGAATTCCTTCTTTATCTAGCACCATTTTACAGAGGATGAGGTAGCACATATTTATACAATATAAACTATCATTCAAAGAAACATGACTTCCGTGCAGACTCAGTAACTGTCCTAAAATGCAGTATATATTCTCTAGAAAGCTCATGAGTGTATTAATTTTTGTTTAATCAGGAAAATATTGTCAGAAATAGCTAAAACATCTCTTTTTAAAGGAGTATTTAATTTTATCTTTTGTTGGAGAAAAATACTAAACAATTATTGCCTTTTTTGAAATATAGGTGAGACAATAAAGAATAGCTTTGACTGGCATGAAAGTACTAATACAGCCTCCACAAAGAATGGCTATTCCATCTGGTGTACTTAAATGTGACTGTGTGGAAAACCCCAGATTGATCACCATTTCCTGTAAAAGGGCTAGAATTTCAACAACTGTTCTACAATTCATAGTGGATACTGGGTGGACTTGCTAGAAGTAAAACTGATAATACCATCAACAGATCTCAAAGCAGAAGACACATTCTTCACCTTTGCTGGAAAAGTTTGCAAAGGGTTTTTCATTACAACCATATGGTTGTAATGCAGTGTGCAGAACTGTCTATATTTTTTTGCATTATTTCTATGGTAGTATAGCCATCCTAGTGTGCTCTCAACCCACATGAACTGATCCTGTGTCATGTAATTTGTGTCTACTAGATTTGCTGTCACTAGAAGACATTGGATACTGTAGCATGTATAGACCTCTTACTCAGAAACTGTGATCTTAGTTTGAAGAAGTTTGATTTCCTGGGGTTTCTCTCAGGTCATATTTTTTTTCCAAAGAAGTCAGATAAAAGCATCCCATTTTATAAAGACATCTAATATTTTTTAGGGATTCAAAGCTCTGCTGTGTTTTCCAATGTTTAATTACCTTTACTGCTAGAAAATATAGTTATCATGATATTTCAAGGTTGAATTTGTCTAGCATCCAGCCATTTGATCTTGTTAGGTCTTTGTCTCCAAGACTGAAAAACCTCTAGTATCAAGTATTTGTCAGTACCAGTTCACAGTGACCAAAACACCCCTCAACCCCTCTGTTCAATAAATTGAGCTCTTCCAGCTTCACATCATAAGACTTTTTTTTTTGGTTTTGTTTTCTTTTTTTCCAGTTGTCTGTTTTTATTGTCTTCACTGATCTTGTAAGGGGGGAGAATCTGTCTCTAAGATTTAGAAGATATAGTCGCTACCACCCATTTCTCGACTGTTAAAAGGAATACTGTAAAATGAACCCTCTAAAATTTTATCTAGTGAAAAGGTACTCAGATAAATGAGTACATTCAGTTGACATTGAATGGTGAAGTGCATACAAAAGCAACAGGTACCAACAAACTCTCGCCTCACTCAGATACCTTCAGACCATCAATTCTACCAAATATGCATTTTGCCCTGTGACAGTGTTTAATTTCAAAGCTAGATTCTGTGTGCATTTTTTTACATGACTCATAAGCACTTTATTATTCTGATGTTAACATTTTTGAGATGATAATGTTTTTGCCAGACTTTCTTCTTCAGATTTTTTTCTTAGGAGTTCGTGCTACATTTATCAATAAAGGCTTGGCAAATACTGGAAGTCCTGGACTTTTCAAAGTGTATGTCAACTTTATTTTAAGCCGTTTTCTTTTCCAAAACACCCAGAGCAGATCTTCCAAGTCTCATCTGAATGAGCACTTCAGAATGAAAAATAGTGTATATTGATAACAGTTATATGCTAATTCATTAAGGTCTGAATTACCTGAGTGCTAATTAAAAAGAAAAATAGTTGAAGGGTAAAGCAGGGCTTGCAGGCATATCACACACAGGTTCTTTCCTAATATATTTCCTGTCTATCACACTTATTACTGTAGGGTGGGCTGAGAGGTTAATTATGTACTTGCAGGAGAACTGATACAGAGGATATTAGAATCTCAAAAGCAAACACTTATAATCATTTTGCCTAAACAGAAGACAGCCTCACCTTGATGAAGGTCTACATTTAGTGAACATTTTAGTGAACATTTTAAGGCAACAGTAACTGACTGTCAAGGAAGATGCTACCCATCAGTAGATACCAAGCCGGTCAGTATGTGATATATAGTATCTCTGCAAGAACATAATTAATTCATATGCTAGTACATGGGGAAAAGAGATTGATCTTGTGACGAAGCCATAGGATGCACAAAATTCTGTTTCACTTTTTAAGTTAATTCCTTTCCAGATTTCTTGTGTGCAGGCCTTTTACTGCCACAAAGACACTGTGTAAAACTCTATTTAGTGAGTCATACAATATGGGGATACTATCAAAAGGCATTTGATGTGTCCAATTAAATAATTGTCATATGTTTACATGTCTTGTTGTCTGAGAGTCATATTCCCAGGTGCATCAGATCACCACAGCTGGGAATGTGCTTCTGGTGAGGTTACAGTGTGAGAGGGATCTTTTATAAGGCATGCATAGTCCTGCTGTGGTATTTTACTTTATATTTTTTTACTTGCATATTTTGGGACAGGCATATAAATCAGCTGAGCACAAATTGGGCTGTTCATTTGTATCTAACAAATCTTTTGCAGATCTAGAGAATACAGTACTTCTGTACTGAATACATATGAATTATCTGACTCCTTGAAGGGGCTACCTGGGAAGAGGTAAAATGACCTAGTGTCACACAGACTATTTTGACTCAATAGATGAAGATGTAGCTGCAGTCAAATCATAGAGATCTTTATGTATTTTATTTAGAAGTACCAAAATTTAAGCATATTAAGTTCTGACATTTTGATCTTCCTTGAATTCTTGTTTCTTTTTTCTTTTTATTTTTTTTCTCTCAGTTCATGTTTTTTCTTTTTTTCAGATGGGCTTCCTTATTATTCATGTTTCCACTTCAGTTACCTGACATATTTAACACTCACACATTTGATGTTAGTCATTCTGTACTTTGTGTTTGTACATTACTTCATTATTTCCTTGAATGCCAGAATCGACAAAGAGATAGACAACAGAATAAAAAAGGCATATAGAGCCTTTGGAAAACTCCATAAAAGAGTCTGGTGCAACAAACACCTGAAGAAAACTACACGATTAGTGTACTGTCTACTCTTTCATATGGATCTGAATCGTAGGTTATCTACTGCCATCACTGGGACTCCTTGAACGCTTTCATCAGTGCTGCCTCTGTACAATTCTAAACATTCATTGGACTGGCTATGTGTCAAATGCTACTGTCCTTGAACACGCAGGGGTCACCAGTATCGAGGCCATATTGCTGAAATCGCAGCTGCGCTGAGCAGGGCACATCTCTAAGATGAAGGATCACCGCTTCTCTAAGATTGTGATTTACAGCGAACTCGCCACCAGTTCCCACAAGAGAAGTGCCCAAAAGAAGAGATATAAGGACTCCCTGAAAAAACACTTCATCCTTGGCCATATTGACTACCATCAGTGGTCTGCCTTGGCCTCCAATTAGGAGACTTGGGGACATACCGTACATAACACTGTTGTCTCCTTTGAGAACACATGCAGAACTAGTCTCAAGGAGAATCGTGCCTCACCTATGCCACCCAAAGAGACCTTTCACTGTGCTTTTTGAAACTGGATTTGCTTATCCCACATTGGCCTTTTTAGTCATTAGCGCGCTTGTAGTAAGAGTGGGTAAAGCCCTTCCCAAATCTTTGTTTGCGAAGTGAAGCCATGATGACAATCAAACCCAGGTGGTAATTAAATAAGTCCTAGGTAGAAAATAATTTCTTTTTCTCCAAGATTCAGAATGCATTATGGTGCATTTTAGCTCCCTCTGAGCTGCAAAAAGGTTTGATTTACATCAGCTAGTCAAAAAAAGGTCCAGAAGAAAAAAGGCTGTGCACTAGCATTAGTCCCCTCACATGGAGATGACCTTAACACAAGAATAAACCATCATCAACTAAATTATTCAAGGAGTAATTGATGGTATTTGTTGAATAATGTATTCTCTTCATGGTGTCTGGATACTATGAGAATGAAGTGAATAAATCATATGACAAAGCAGCAGAATCACTGACTTGCATTTGTTCAATAGCATTTTATTTATCTGAGCTAAATGTGTTTTAATAAAAACATAGCATAAGAGAACAAAAAAAAATTAAGTTGTTTTCCTTTCTAGCTTTAGGTATGTATTGTGATGGTCCTTAAACTGTAAAACAGATGCATAGAACTGACAACTGGAATAATATGCTACACACTTATTTTCAGACAACACAAAACACAGTATTTCTTCCCTTCAGAAAACATTTATTTTATTGCTACTAGAAATCATCCTAGTAAGTGGGCCATAGCAATTGTAAAAGTAACAAGTTTTTCTTATTCAGTATTAGAGTTTATATGTCCTACACATTCAGCTATCTTACAATCCTTACATGCTTGCTGAAATTACATTCATGAGCAAATATTGTTCTACGAAAAAAATGCACATGCTTTCACTTAGGGTAGCACTGAAAAATTCCACATGAATAGAAAAGCCCAATATTCAGCAGTGACCTGTTTCATCTAAGAAACCTATGAAGCAGGAATCCTGGTCTGAATAAATAATGTGGACATAGAATATGTGCATGATGAACAGAAGTAAAAGTTGACAGTCCTTCAATTCAATATTAGTTTGCATAATGACAAATATGATCCCAGCAGAAAAGGCCTAGCAGTTCAGTTCAAGCTGCTTCTATGTGGGTGGGATGTATGCTAAAAAGGAACAACTATGCTTGAAAAAGTTAAAATTTGTCATTTTCTCATGACTAATATTCACTGAGGAAATGTTTTAACTTGAAAGGGCTGCTGACACCTCAAGTTTTACAAGTGAATTTCTGATTGTTCTGATATGCTCACTTGCTTTCTCATTTTTTGTTAAACTGGAAGTGAACATCTGCATATCAGTGCATTGGACCAATCAAATCTGGTTAATAAAATTGCCATATACCTCACTTTATCACTTACTTGGAAACTAGAACAAGGAGAATGTGGCATGGATTCTACAGGTCCTGCATGCACTATTCACAACATACTGATTTTTATGAAAAAACAGTTTTGAACAATCTTTTCATAGCCATATGATAATTCACATAGCATTGACTGTTTCCTACCACTGTAATGACAGACTACCTTAAAACATAAAGTTTAGGCTGTGCAATCTGTTAAAATGTGCTCAGTAGGTGCATATCTGAGTGCACAAGCAACATAAAATTTTGCTCCCTTTGATTATTTCTTCATCCAGAAATACAGCTAATCTCAATAGCAATTTCTTTCAGTGTCAGTCAAAAAAGCTTGACTTCTCATTTAAGGTGCTTAGAGATCAGTAAAACTAACATAAATAAGCATAAATTGAACATATGCTTACAAAGACTATGTACTCAAGAAAAGGGCTCCATTTAAGCATTCATTCAAGTGTTTTGATACCTGGTTCTGTCACTTTACAGAAAATCATATTCTGATTTTTTACTCTGATTCTGTATAGTTTGGAAGAATTTATCTTCCTTGTAAATATTATTACCAGCACTGACTGTGTGCATAGAAATGTTGGTTTCTTCAGATATACCTTCCCTGCTGACACCACTGCAAACAGCTTACTAATTACTATGAATGCTATTCCTGCTGGTGACTTCAGCCTTGATTATTATGAGATTCCAATACTGTCACAAAGATGAAGACTTTGCATGGGGAAAGAGCGTACAAATATTGCATGCAATAAAAGGATAATAGGAATACTGACAAAAATAAGGCAGACTTATCTCAGGAAAGATTAGGTTTCAAAGGTTTTCATACAGTCCAGCAGGTTATTTAACTTTTGCTTAGTTTTGAGAGGGAGAGAGAACAGCTGTACTTGGATCTTTCCTCTTTTTTTTAAAGACAGTTACTTTGTTGATTCCTGCAACACAAATTACTGTAAAAGGATATCTCCATTATTTGACACCTACATAGACTTATGCCATCAGAATTAACTTTTGCATCATAATATTCTTTCAATGAAATAACAGTAGCCACTTGTAACATGCTATCTGTTTAGTTTAAGATGTGCTTCCTGATGTAGGAAGACCATTTTCCTTTCCAAAAGCTGAAACAGAAGCTTTTGATTCATTTTCTTACCTGTCTAATAAAAGCAAATCTTAAAAGTGCTTCTTTTTTAGACTTAAATTAGCTGTTGATCAGCTTTTTCTCTAATAAATTTACCTGCAAAAATGTTTCTGGGAACGTAGCTAATGTAGTTACCCTATAACATATTAAACAGTTGGTTTTCTAATCTGTTTGATAGGAGAGCACAGTAAAGACTCTTCTGTCCTTGATTTAAATTGTTGAAATCCAACAGATTGGCTTGTATTTTGTGATTACAAATGAGTTCTAAATATGTTCTCAGAATGAGTATGTAAGTCAAATTGGAAAAGAAAGTATAATAAAACCTAATGACTGTGATTAGATTATGATGAGTGGAGGGAAGAGCCAAAGGCTAAAGATAACAGTAAATAAAATGAAATTATGAGAATGATATTTAGAAAAAATTAGTCATTAAGAAATAAATTTATTCTTACTCACATACTAATTGGTAGCCATATACTTGGGAGAAGAAAGCTTGTAGAATTTAGCTTCCACCCTGTGTTTTAAAATCATCATACAGAGATGTTTATATGCTAGGTCCTGTAATACAAAACCAGTCATTTAACTATGTATTTCTTCTCTCTATCCTGCAACCTCATCTAGTTGTTTAGAAATCTGCATAATATTCACATAAAAAGGACTCAGACCCTAATATGCTAGGCAATACTTCAGCAAGATTTCCTTCTAAGCAGCTATTATAGACGAAGAGTGGGAAGAAAAAAGATAACAGAATTCATTGTTCTGTGCTTTGGCAATACATGTAAATGGCCAACACTACCTCCTGATTTTTAGCTTTTGTATTTTCTGCAACTTTTACTGTTGTCCTAATATAATTTTTTATTTTTTTCAGTCTCTAACTTGTTAATTTTCTTGTAATAAAATTGTAACTAATATTTCTGAAGATTGAATATGCCAGACTATGCTAGCTCAAGTAGGATGCTAGTTACATTCTACTTCCCACAGAAGTACTGCTTAGTATCTGTCCCTTGACTCCTAGAAGTGGAAAAAATATGTCAGACTAAAAAAAATTGCAGGGATTCACACTGTGCCTCTGAAGTTCATACAAGGCTATGGAACCCTACAGAGAAATCCACCTAAAACTGCCAGATCTTACATACTTATAGAGAAGAAATGAAGGGCTTTTTAATGTCTTTTCTTTTTTTTTTTCTTTTTTTTTCTTTTTTTTTTTTTCCCCTGTTTACCTCCTGTTGATCTACATTTTTTCGTGGTCATTTCTTATGAAATGGACATTTCTTATGCCAGAAGCATCATTTCTTTCATTGTGAGCTCATGAAACCAAGAAAAAGGGTTGAGGGATCAGTTTTTAAAAAAGAGTTTGATTTATGATAAATTGTTGCAGATTTGGTTCTCAATAAAAAAAAAAAAAAGAGAACAAAAACTGAAGTGCTAGAGGCTTGAAATATCTGAGCTCCTGCACAGGCAAATCATGCTCCTTATAGGGTTAGTCTATATACAGTGCATGCTCAATAATCTAAGAATGCCTGGCTGGTCTCTATGGTGGTATAGCTTCATGAAATTAAGTTGCTCATTGCCTTCAGTTTTCATCACATGAAAAATTCATTTATACTGATTGTTACCAGCAAAATGTTATCATACCTGCAACTATTTTCCCAAAAATATAGAAAAATATTTCCATAATAATTATGACCCTATTTATTTTCTTAAAAGCACTTATATGAAATAAATTCTGTTTGTTGGAACATTCTCAAATGCAAAAGTGCCATGAATATGCATACAAGCATGTATTCACACAAACATTGATATCACATGTGCTTGCATGACCTTTATGAAAGCTTTCTGTGGGCTGGGAATTGGAAAAAGAAGGAAGGAGTGTTTTGGCAGAGAAATAGCAAGTATGACTTTCTCCATAAAGCCTACAGGAAAATGAGCAGCTGTTGTGGAGGAAGTAAAGGACAATATGCAAAACAGCTATAAGCATGAACTTGGTTGCTCACCATGTGGTACTTCTTTAAAACTGAGGAATGACTTGCTTATTTATTTGTGTACCTGAACTCGGCCAGGAAAGGGAAAGAGCATTTAAGCTATGTTCCCTATTCTTATGTCACCAAATGAAGGGGCAAAAGAGGTCATCCATAGCTCTTCAGTGGATAGCTAAAAACTGCTCAGAAGGAATAGGCAAGAAAGGAGTGTTGGTGGGGTAACTCTGTACGTTAGGGAAAGTTTTGATTGTCTGGAACTTAATGATGGTGATGACAGGCTTGAGTGTTTATGAAGAAGAATCAGAGGGAATGCCAACAAAGCAGACATTATGGGGGGATTCTGTTATAGATTACCCAGCCAGGATGAAGAGGCACAGGAAATATTCTTGTCCTGGGTTTAGCAGTAGCAGTCATTTTTTCTTCTTCTTGGTAGCTGGTGCAGAGCTGTGGTTTTGGTATTTGGCCTTGGAACAGAGCTGATAACACTGATGTTTTTAGTTACCACTCAAATGTTTAAACTGGCCATAGGACTTTATGAGTCTCATACTCTGCCAGGGAGGAGGGGAAGCCAGGAGGAATCAGAGACAGGACGCCCAAGCCAAACTGACCAAAGAGGTATTCCGTACCACAGCATGTCATGCCCAGGATGTAACTGAGAGTTACCCAGATGGTCTAGGGCTCCCTGGGGGGGTTGGAGGAGGTTTTGGTCAGTGCTTGGTCGGGCAGGGTGGGGTGAGTTATCTGTTGATGGGTGGTGAGGTGCTGTATTCCCTTGTTATTTTCTTTATCATTATTGGTGGTAGCAGTAGTGATTTGTGTTATAGGTCAATTACTGGACTGTTCTTATCTCAACCTGTGGGAGTTGCATTCTTTTGATTCCCCTCCCCATCCCTCTGGGAGCGGGGGGGGGGGGGGGGGGGGGAAAAAAAGGGGGGGGGGGG
>NDXB01000880.1:209578-236153 GCA_002631895.1 Agapornis roseicollis
TTTAAAAAAAAAAAAAAAAAAAAAAGGCAGGCAATCAATATACAAGGATTATGGCTGCAGGAGACAGAAAACTGCAGTGATAACAGCTGCATAAGGTAATGACCATTAGCCCTTTCTGGGTACTGAGTCCTGCCTTTTTGCTGCCCCCATTTTGATTTAATGGTGGTGTTCTCAGAACACATCAGGCTTTATCATTAGCTGTGTGTTAGCCAAAATCTGAGCAGGAGTGAGTGAGCAGTCACATTTGCAACATATGTTTGTGTCTTTAACCATATTTTCCTGTGACTGGTCTGCAAAGTACAGGTGAAGAAGCAAAACTATGTTCAATCACTATCACTTGGTGACTACAGTTAACAATTGTAGGACTGCCTGTGTCTCTTCTGAAACTGCTGCTTTATTTTCTCCAGAAAGAGCATTCAGTGAAGGGAAATGTTCATTTCCAACATTTACTCACAGAGCTGCATACATTAACATACATTCAATCATTATAAATGTACAGTTCTGAAAGGGGACATGAGGAAAAAAAATAAAATTAGTGCATTCTAATGCAAATACTTTGGGTAAATGCGTCAAGAAAAACACAGTATATAAAAGCAGCTGAATACTTTTTCATTCACTCAGGGAAGGAACATATTTTGATAATGCTCTTCTATATATATCATTAACAAAACAGATTAAAAGAAAATAAAGAAAAAAAAAGGAAAAAAGAGGAAGTGGAAGGGAAAGGGGAAGAAAAAGGGAAATGCAGTGGTTTCCTGTTCCATAGTCCTGGTTATCATCTTGTTATAACGTACATCTCTCCCATGCTCCTTAAACTCCACAGCTTTAGTTAAGTTCTCTGCTTTCTTACAGAAATTTTATTAGTCAAGGTGTGAGAGAATGAAACGAGCTCTGGCTAGAACTTCCAATAAATTTCTACCATTGAATAGCACTTTAGAGGCCACAATGTCAACATACGTGTGGCCTCTTTAGGTATATAAATGAACCTTCAGTTTTTAGTATGGTATAAGCATAGCAGAGACTGCAATCTTCTTTTCATAACTAGATCATAGCATTAACAAGTGCATATTGAAAACTTTGAAAAAAATGGCCTTATCTGGTCCCTAAGTGGACCCCCTAAGAAACCTGAATTACTTTCAGAGAGGTGAAAGGGTGTAGAAAGACTTTATTTGCTGTTATTTTTCTATGCTCATCTTTATTAGTTTCAAAATTAATTCATATTTCTGGTTGCTGAGCATTAAGTCCTGATTATTCTGAAAATCCCATCACATGAACCATGTGCTGACTGGTTGCCATGAGCATCTCTTACGAAACTTTGATTCTACATGTTCAACTGACAACAAAGAAACAAATAAATGAAAACCAAGAAAATTAACAAACAAGTAAATGAAGATTCCTATCTGCTTGGATATTAGCTTGAAAGGAAAAAGTTAAAAATGAAGGGAATTAATGATCTGTAGCCTATTTTTTTCTGTCATAGGAAACAAAGAAAAATTTTCATATTGTCAATCATGTTGATTGAGGTTTAATTTGCCTGCAGTTCTTCAACAGATGACAAGAAACCTGAGAGACAAGAGGCAAAACCTCAGCACATCATATTGCACAAGGCTCCATTGCATATGCAACTGATCACAAATTACCTCTGACCTCAAAAGTATGTGGGAAGCAGAGCATCTTTCATTTGATCTTTGCAATGCCTCTCCTTATATCTCCAAGCTGTGTAATGCAGTTGGCATGCTGGAGGGAAGGGATGTCATCCAGAGAGATCTTGACAGGCTGAGAGGAGGGCCAGTGCAAACCTCATGAAGTTAAAGAAGATTAAGTGTAATGTCCCACACCTGGGTTGGGGCAATCCCAAGCACAGCTACAGGCTGGGCAGAGACTGGATTGAGAATAGCCTTGAGGAGAAGGATTTGGTAGTGCTGATTGACAAGAAGCGCAACATGAGCAGGCTTCAGTGTGTGCTCATAGTCAAGAAACCAGCTGTGTCCTAAATTGCATAAAAAGGAGAATGACCGCCAGATTGATGAAGGTGATTATATCCCTCTACTCTGCTCCTGTGAGACCCACCAGAAATGCTGCATTTGGTTCTGGGATGTCCAACACAAGAAGGATGTGAATCGGTGGGATTGCATCCAGAGGAGGACCACAATGATGATCAAATGGCTGGAGCAACTCTCCTATGAAGATCAGCTGAGAGAGCTGGACTTTTTCAGCCTGGAGAAGAGAACTCTCTGAGGAGATCTTAGAGCAACTTCCAGTACCTAAAGAGGTCCTACAAGATATCTGGAGATGGACTTTTTACAAGGGCATATAGTGACAGGACAAGGGGGAATGGCTATAAACTGAAAGAGGATAGATTTAGATTAGATACTCAGAATGAATTCTTCACTGTGAGGGTGGTGAGGCACTGGCACAGGTTGCCCAGAGAAGCTGTAGGTGTCCCATACCTGGCAGTCTTCAAGGCCAGGTTGGATGTGGCTTTGAGCAACCTGGTCTAGTGGAAGGTGTCCCTGACAGTGGCAGAGGTGTTGGAACAAGATTTTATTACCTCATCCTATAGCAGTGAAATCATGATGCCTCAATACCAGGTGCAGCATTCCAAAACTCACTGGTTGTTACAGGGAAGTGCTGTTGGGACTGAGTACACCAGTGGCTCTGCAGCCTTTTCCTCTACTCCTAGGGGTTTGGTTGCTGGCATTCCAAGCAGGGTCTGAGATGCAGCTCTATAATCTCGCACAAGTATATCATTTATGTTCCTAACCAGAATATTTTCTGGAAGAGTCTGTCACTCTTCAAATCCTTCAGGGAGCAATTAGAAGCCAGAGATGAGCTATATTAGTTTCTGAAAGCTGGATGCATGCAAACACCATTAGTATTCCTTAGAAATATTTCCTTTTTTTGCACACCGGAAACTGGTTGAAAGTAATTCAGACAGCAACCTCTTTAATTTTAATAACTGTAGAAAAAAGAGAGATAACTGCTCCAAAAGTCTAAACTATTCTTTTAATAGACCTTGAAAACTATCTTATTTTTTTGGAATAAAAGAAGGAAACACTGGGTTCAGTAGAAAAATCAGACTTTTTTTTTTTTTTTAATGAGTATCCCTACCCATCCAATTGTATTCCATGGCATAATTTGCTTGGGGTTTAAGATGTCTTTGGTTCAGCTGTAACAGTTATTTTTCTCCTTCTTAGTAGCTGATGCAGTGCTGTGTTTTGGCTGTAGTCTGAAAACAACACTGATATCACACCAGTGTTTTAGCTGTTGCTAAGTAATGTTTACCCTGATCAATGACTTTTAGTCTCATACTCTACCAGTGAGGATCAACACAGGAAACTGGGAGGAAGCAGAGACAGGACACCTGATCCAAACTAGCCAAAGGGGTATTGCATACCATGGCACATCATGCCCATTATATAAACTGGAGGGAGTTACTTGGAAGGCCCAGATCGCTGATCGGGTCATGCTGGATATCAGTCAGTGGGTGGTGAGCAATTTTATTGTGTGTGTCACTTGTGTTTATTGTTTTCTTTTCCTTTCCCCTTTTAGTTTTATATTCTCTCCCTTTGTTGTTTCCCTTATCATTACTGGTGGTGGTGGTGGTAGTAGTTTTATATGGTACCTTAGTTACTGAACCATTCTCATCTCAACCCATGGGATTTCCATTCTTTTGGTTCTCATCCCCATCCTGCCAGGATTTTGGGGGAAAAAAGGGAGTGGGAGAAGCAAGCTGCTGCTAGAAACCTTGGTGTATTACAGCTTTTATGCTGATCTTTACCCACCCCATCTTAGCAGAAAATATATATGGACATAAGCTCTATTAGATGACAATTTTGGTAGTTCTTCAACCTTTCAGTGAAGTGTGTGTTATTGACCTATCATCTGGCATAAACACAGTGCTGAATACTTTGCTCAGATGACCAGATCCTTACTTAATATCAAGATTTGTCTCTGGTTTAGTGTAAGAAGAAATACTTTTGATCTTGTTTCCTGTGCTGTTTAGGCTGCTGTAGGTTTAAAGTCTTCATGCTGTAAAAACTGGTTATGGTGCGGTTCCCATAAATTCTGTCCATGCAAACAGCAGTGTTCTTAAATACACCATACTGATAAGAATAAAAGGTGGAAAATTGAACATGAATAAATAGTATCGCAGAAAAACAACTGTTCTTTTGCAACCAGTAAATGTACAAAAATGTTCATCAATATGAATGTCACACTGTATCCAAGGATAAGAGGAAGGAAAAGAGAAATCACATTTAATAATTAACATTTGCTCAAAATTAATCCTTACACATAGTATATAAAGCATTGTGAACATAAATTTATTTCAAAGCTCAGTGGAAATGGTGGCATTTCAGATATCAGTACATCAAAACTGCTAGAAATTCTGGTTAATTTTAAAGCAAATACTGAATACATAATTGTAAAACTTTTGTGAGGTTTCCTTATTCCTGTGAAAATTAAATATGCTGAAATAGACTATGAAAGGTAAAAAATGAGAATCTAATTCTTACAGTTAGCTTGAATACATCTGCAGGTTGAGCATTTACTAGAAAAATGTAGACAAAATTTTACTCTGAAATAAATATCAGATATGTTTCAGAGCAAAGGGATCCATGTCCATCAGAATCCTTCTGACTGCTACTTAGAATTCCACATATTTGGAAAAACTTCTGGAAGATATTCTTTGTCCCATAGTTTAGAGAAATCTTGCATAGGCAAGAAGTAATAGATAAGGGCTTCTTACAAACCTAAATAGGGTCTTCAGTATGCTGTGACAATATTTGTATTGTTTCAGAATTTAATATATCTGGGTGCTTAGTTTAAGTGCCGGTATTGATAAATAGCTAATGAAGAACAGATGTAGAGATGGCTCCAAATCTAATACTAAACTAAAATAAATGCAGAAGATGCATGCAGAAATTCTGTAAGTAGTAAGAATGGGACAAACAAGGAGATAAGACCAGTTTTTCTGCATATGTTGATGTCAATTATGATTACCAGTGTATATCAACACTAAAGATGTGAGACTGCCAAGAACTGAAATCTTGACACAGGTTTTGTAATACTCTGTTGTTACTGTGATAGAAATGAATCCTGGCTAGAAAATTATGGATAAGCTATTATGGGAGTTAGGTTGTTTGTATGGCATGTCAGGAGTAAATTAACTCCAATCTTTACTAATGGAAAGCTAACAGCGAATGGGACAGTAATTTCTGTGTGCCATATGGGCACACGAATATTTTCTAATTTTGTTCCATGAATATTATCTGTTCTTTTTTGTATGAGCACTTTGTGTTATAATTATTAGCACTGCTTCTGGCTGTAATAAACAAAATATTATCATTGGAAGGGTAAATGAGAAAAAAAGACAATGGCATCCTCTCTGCAATGGAAATTATGCAATAAATAAGAAAGGACTGTGACACATCTTTTAAACTACTAAAAACTAAATTAACAACTAAAATTAAATATTTATTTGTGAAATATTAGAAATCAGGAGAGAGATGGGTTGGTGTGCAATCAGGTGGAAGGTTCTGCAGAAGGAGGAAAAACAGGACTCCATTCCAGGAAAATATATCTGGCCTTTGACACCACCAGTTTAAGGTGAAGGACCCGTTTTTTGTGCACTTTTTGCAGAGCTCACAGCTTAATTGGAAGCTGCTTGCCACAGACCTATATGATTTTTAGTTTTCCCTGTTCAATGGGCCATCCTGCCTACTAAGATAAACAACACTAAGAAAAGTTTGTGCTTTAGAAACCTAATAACAAAAATATCAGCTATACGTGGCATAAATTTTGAAGAAGGCAGACACTAAGTGCCAGGTACTCCATAGCATGAATCCCAGTATGATGTACTGCAAACAAATAGGAAAAGAAAAAAAAAAAAAACCCATGAGTTCTTATACCAAAGCATTTATGCACTTGTTTAAATCTCATTGACTTCAGCAGTAGATAATTAAGCCCTGCTTAGGAAAGATGGTATTCTTAATATATTTAAAGTTTAGTTCATGCTCAAAGGATTTGCTGAGTATAGGAAAGCCTTCAGAAGTCCTCAGAGCCAAGTGTCTGATCTGTTCCTAGCAGTGATATTCAGACTCACAGTTAAAGAAAATAAAGGTCCTGTATAGGTAAACAGATCATAAATGCATTAGGATTATTTTCAATAACACATCCATTTTAAAGGAAATTCCAAAAGATATTTAAAAATTGAATTTCATTTAAACTTTATTTTAAAAGAAGATGAAGTTTTGGAGAGTAACAAAAGTTATAGGCCACCAAAAAGTAATTTATGCATCCGCTACTTAATAACGTCTTATATGCTTTAATAATTTACACTTATCTATGGAAATGTCTTCTGTGTATGCTTCAAACTTATCAATGGGAATGTCTTTTGTGTATACTTCAATTACTGCTTTTAGTGTATTTTCTCCCTTTTGTCATGTAGCATGCCACATGTACTCAGTATGTCTCCAGTGCCCAGTATCACTGCTCCTCTTGTGTAATAAACTTCTTATCTGTAAGATTATGACCTTGACACTGTGAAAAAAAGTCTTTTGAAGAATAGTTCAATTAAAATCTAATACCTCTGTTTAGAATTTGATTTCATTACTATTCATAAGATCCTGCGACACTATTTGAGTCATGAGTTCTCATGCATCTTGAATACTTGTTTCAACAGGAGTCACTGCAGAAATAATTTCTATTCTTCTCTCTATTCTATTGATTTTCAGTCACCATGGAGCTCTCTGTTGATTTTGCAAAAGTCTCTGTTGAAAATTCATGCTATTGTTATAATAATTGTTGATCAGAGTCCATTTGGACAGGTAATCTTAAATCCAAGATACGTAAAGGTGGATAGTAGCAAAATTATGTGCAAACCTGCATTCATATTTGCAGTTTGTATAGGCAATATTAAATAGCCTAAGAAGATAATCTAATATACAGGGCTGTCACTTGGGAGCATGAAGTTGTACTTCCACCACTGATGAACTTTAGACAAGTCACTTAACTGTAATGTTTGTTTACCTACGTGTAAATGAGAGTAATAATTGTCTGCCTTGCAGAGGGTTATGGTTCTCTATTAATTCATTTTGTAAAATGTTCTAAGACAGCTGAAAAGCCTTACATGCATGAAGTGGAAAGCAACATTTAAGTGAGCCCTAAATTTGTCTTTAGCATTACTGGATTTGCCTCATCATGGACATTCACCCTTTTGAAACCATCTCTTTCTAGATTTTAAATTTCTGTTTTCTTAATCAGTGTATACATTTTCTGTCTTCTCCCTGGTTTTGAAACAACAAGCTTAAAAAACAAATCAATAATACCATTTAGAAAAACAAGCTCAAAGATCTGAACACTAGAAGCTTCAAATATCTTTAAAAAAAAGTCAATAAAATTATCTGCAAATTACATGCCATGATTGAGGAGCAGAGCAGAGAAAGAATACACACTAAACTGGATAAGTGCAACCTTCAACAAAGATGTTACATGTAAAGTGAACATCTACACTGAGTGGGAAAAGGAATAATAACACCAAGAACATCCTGCAAATCAAAAAGTGATTCAGATAAAGTGAGGATAAATGGCAGGCTGTCAAAAATCAAGCTTAGTCTAACCTTGCAAAGAATATGAGCATGATTAATAAAAGATTCTTAGCTATATGTAGAAAAGAAGCAAGAAAGATAAATAATATGTATGTTCCAAACCTTAAAAAAATGCCTATCTTTCACTGGAAATGAGTATATGGAACAAAGGAAAACACATAGAGTTAGCATAATTGAGACAAATAAGAAGAAAATTATAATCTGAATTATTATACCTAAGCTAAACTAATTTTTAAGTGCAAATTGTAAAACAGATGAATTCTAGTGCAGAACACTGAAATAAGTGGTACACTGGATTAATTGTGAATCTGTATCAATATGCAGCATGCTGAGGATAGACAAGCTTGGTTTGAGAACTGCGTATATGATAAATATTTGCAAAGGTCAGTTGGGAGTAATTGAGGTAGACACTAACTTTCTAACCTCCCCTCAGCCATACACAAACCCAGCAGGTTTCATGGGAAAGAATAATTAGAAACATTGAGGTATATGCAAAAGGAAAAAAAATATAATGAAGAAGAAGATGACAGAGTGACATGATAGCTTTCGCTTGTTAAAATAATTTATTTTCTAGACAAATATAATGAAAAATATTATGTTTTCAGTGAAGTATAGGAAATTGCTGCTACATAATAGACTAGTTGTTAAACTGAATCAGAGTAGTAGAAATTGAAAGGTGGACTAGGAACTGATTAAAGAGGAAACGATAGATAGTTGCTCAGAGAAAGAAAGAGATGACATGGAGTTTTTCTTTAAAAATGGTTTTGGGATCAAACTTAGTTGACACATGCTTTAGTGACTTTACCATAAGAATGTACTAATAAAAGGAACACACAAAATCATTTGAAGCCATCAGTGCAGATGCTAAGAATTAAAATATGGAGAGCATGAAAGATGGAAAGAACTGAAGTAAGGTATGCCATAAGGCAATTAATAATGTAAGAAAATATAATGAATATAATGACTACTAAAAAGAATTGCCAGTGTGACCAGTGTTTGTTGGGTGAAGATGATACTGGTCTGGTTGACATGCACAAATCTGATGTAAGATCACACAATATAAATGCAATCTTATAACCCATCAGTCAAGGGGTATTTAGTGATGATGATGGGCAAGTGTTCAAGCACAGCACAGCTAACATGTTTCTGTGTCTAACTGCATATGACATTGTAAAGAAAGATGAACTCAGTGAAAGAAACATGAAGAAGAGCTTGAAGAATGATCAGAGCAGAAATTGTAAAACAGTAGAGTATGTCTTATTTAGCAAATCAGACACCTAGGGCCTCATGATTGTTGAATGTGACCAGTGACCTATGCAGCCTGGACTCATACTCTGTCCTTCGTTCCTTTGTACTGTACATATGTAACCATAGCCTGCATGGGTGTTTCTTACACAATAAAAAAACAGTTTTTACCCTTGCCTTCAGCTTTGAAATCGCTGAGCTGCTTTTCTTTCTTCTTAATACTGAGAAGTTACAGAAAAATAATACAAAGTCTTGTTATCAGGTTGCCAGCAGTATTCAGAATTAACTGGCTGGTAGTGTGGTTTGGATATCTTTTTCAGTAAGCTTATTCTCCATGGTATTAAAGAGATTGTCTGCTCAGTACATTACTTAGGAACTTAGGTATCTGATGATCTCTGTCAGAATTTAAGTTGCATAGGGCATGATGGATAAGGTTGTCCTACTTTGACATTTCTCTCTATGTAAATTATAATACTGTTAATTGAAAAATTGATACAAAGTATCAAATGTCAATTAAATTATTCTTTCATAATTTGAAGGGCTGTAGCGCTCTTCCTAACCGATTCTTTGAGTTTAGCTAGAATTAACGTTGACAGGATTAGCATCTGATTGACAGGTTGACACTACCCATTTCTGACTCTTCACTGGAGTTATTTCAGTTTGGGTTCAGTGGCACTTGCAGAAAGTGAAGAGTTTAAGATTATTTCTGATGTCTCAACAACAGGAAAGTCAATTAGCTTCTGAGGAAAATGTACACGCCAGATATGCTGCAGTATACATTGAAACATCTAGAAACAAATGGAAGGAATGCACTACTATACTTATAGCTGATAACAACAACAGCCTTAGAAGTGAAAAAACAAACCTAATTATTTGAAGTAAATTGCTGAAAAGCTTCTGTCTCCTAAAGAGCACTCAATCCAGATTGTCTGTAAAAAAATAAATATAATGTTGTCTATGCGAAGCAATCAACATTTATGTCTCTACAGAAGAGAAAAGAGTACTTTTCCAGTAATCACTAAGTAGTACCACTATATATAATGTGAGGGTGCAACACTGAACTCTTTGCTTGATTATTTCAGATAGGTCAGTGATTGGAGCTTCTCTTTTGAAACACAGGCAGGCCCTATAACCTGCTGCTTAGTATCCACTGACTCAGTGAAGAAGTTGTTACAACCTTGAAGAATCATGGTACTTAAGAATAATATTGCTGCCAACTTGGAGGAGGAAAGGGAGGAAATAAAAAAAGATTTAGAATCATAGAATCATTGAAAAGTTAGGGTTGGAAGGGACCTTAAGATCATCTAGTTCCAACTCCCATGCCATGGGCACAGCAGACACCTCACACTAAACCATGCCACACAAGGCTTCATCCAACCTGGCCTTGAACACTGCCAGGGATGGAGCATTCACAACCTCCCTGAGCAACTCATTCCAGTGCCTCACCACCCTAACAGGAAAGAATTTCTTCCTTATATCCAATCTAAACTTCATCTGTTTAAGTTTTAAACTGTTACCCCTTGTCCTGTCACTATAGTCCCTAATAAAGAGTTTCTTCCCAGCATCCCTATAGGCCCCCTTCAGATACTGGAAGGCTGCTATAAGGTCTCCACTTTGAGAGAGTAGGTGTTTTATTAAAAACAGCTCTGTGTTTTCTGGATGTCCTCTCCTGCTACTATGAGATTCCACAGAAAAAAACTCTTAGCATATATAAAACTCATTGAGTTTTATTGATTATTTTTGCCTGCAGTAATGTTATAGTACTATATTATTTCCTATAGAATGATTTTAAATCCATATTCATATTCTTCCTTCATTTATATGCAGTTTTGGGTTAATTAATATAAACCTCTATTTACATATTACAGAACTATCTTAATTTTATTTCTTTCAAATTACAGAGGATATTTTCTATATGATGGGAGTTTGCCTGTAATAAAAATATTTGCAGTTGTAGAAATCCATGCAGGACAGTTTTAAATAAAACTTAGAATGTTTAAAATCCTCCAATAATATGTATTCTGGACATCATTACACCATTAAAAGGTAGAGCTAACGTATCTGTTTCTGACAAAAATGCTAAGCTGGATAAAACCCCCTCATTTTTAAATTCCAATTTTATATGTGGATTTGGTTTTGTTCTGTATCTTCAGTGGTGAAAACGTCTATTTGCAAAATCCTCAAAGCATTTTCCCTTTTTTTTTTTAATCTAACTTCTTAAAAATCAACACATAATTTGTGCATCTGTAAGCATCCACCTGTCTGTCCTTCCAATTCTTTTATAAAGTTTAATCCTGTTTATTGAGTTCTACAAGAAAAGCAAACATCTCAGACTATGACATTCCTTGAAGCTTAATTAAATATACCAGATAAGTAAAGCAGAGAAACCTCTCATTTGCTGCCCTCAGAAAATGTTTCAGGATACAGTTATTTCTTCTTAGACAGTAAGCAATCCTCTGAAAATACAGCCATTAGAAGTGCTTGCAACTGTGGAAAATCTTCATACATAGCCTGTATGTTCTTAAACATCAAAGTCAATAACATATGACTACAAGAATTTTTGTGGACAGGCTGTCTGACAACAGAGATTTTGTGAGCAATCCAGAGACCTTGGTGTAAGGCAGCCTGCCTGAGAACAGAAACGGAGTCAAGATAAACTGAAGGCCATGGATTAGGGAGTCAAAGAAATACCAGCTGTAAGAACTCAGAGGTAGGTGGAGGAGAGGGGGAGCTGAGAAGTTCTGGGGCTCGAGTTCCCAGGATGGTGTTATCCAATCCTAGCATTGTTAAGGGTTAAGGTGCCCAATCAACAATTGCCAAATCACTGTAGCTGTGCTAAGAATCTCTATATAAGGTTGACACTTTGTCTAATAAAATGGCATTCGCTTGATCACATTGATTGTCTCAGTGTTGTCCGTGACTCCCACGTCAACAAATTTTTTCCTGAATTCTCACATTCCTAGTTTTACAAGTTTCCAAATTCTCACATTCCTAGTTTTGCAAGTTTCCTCTGTCTTGTTATCTCAGTGTAGTCTGATGAAAGGGAAATCCTAACATCTGTGCAAACTTTTCAAATATATATTTTTTTCTGAAAACTTCAGGGTAAGATGAATGTGTGTTTCAAAATGGCAGGCAAAGCAAATTTTTCCAGGTACCTCACTTCTTGTCAGACAATTTTCCTACTTCTACTATTCAGTGCCATTAGCAGGCTGTACTATGAGGGCTTGTTATCTGATCCTAAAGCCAGTCTTCAAAGGTAAACCCACACCATACGGATCAGTTGTGAAACTAGAAACCAGTTTGCCAACTCTGAACAAAGCTGAAGCAGCAGTTGCTTAGTTTAGTAAGAAATACTTGTAGACAGAAAGACCTTTTGTTAAGAAATGGAAAAATCAGCTAAGAGGAATTTCAGAACAAGGGATAGATGTTTTGAACACAGGGTATGAAATTTTGGTCTTGTAAAATTAAATAAAGGATAGAATGTACAGTCATTCCATCAACTGCACAGAAATGCATGAATTTAAACACAAATGAATCTACTAATCTAGTCATATGTAAATGGAAATAGAATCTATCTCTCACTATGTTACAGACATTAGAATAAAAATCAAAGACAGCAAAACAGATCAGTAGTTTAAATCTTATTTGTTGATGCCAGGAGTCACTCAGTTACGCTACCATGCCACCTGCATTGTGTTGGAATTGTTCTCTTGGACACTGGGAAAAATGGTACCAAGCCAACAGAGGACAACCAGGGGCAGCAAGCAGGGTCCCTTGACTATGTGCCTGTGGCATTTCAGGTGATTTCTGTCCTGCATGGGCATGGGGTTTTGTAGGCAGAAGCACAGGCACATGTACAGTTGGATCATATGCATCTCCCACAGAGGGAGATGCACCCCAAAGAAAGGGATGCTGGTAACTCACATGGCCTGTGAGGTGTTGTGGGCTGTCTGTTTAAATAACTATCTAATGAATGTGTGCAGATGTGATTATAAATTTTGTAATTAGTTATAAAAAGATGCTTAGAGATTAGTCCACATACAGTCCCACACATAGTCTGGAGCCCTCAACATAAGCAGGGTGTGGACCTGTTGGAGCTAATCTATAGGAGGCCATGAATATGATCAGAGGGCTGCAAAACTCTTCTCTGGAGACAGTCTGAGAGAGCCATGCTTGTTTAGCCTGGAAAAAAGAAGACTCTGGGATGACCATAGAGCAACTTGCAGTGCCTAAAGGGGATCTACAAGAAAGCTGGAGAGAGAATTTTTGTAAAGGGCATGTAGGAATAGTATAAGGTGGAATAGTTTTAAACTGTCAGAGAGTAGATTTAGATTAGCTATTACGAAGAAGTTCTTTCCTGAGGGTGCTGAGGCATTGGAACAGGCTGTCCAGAGATGCTGTAGCCGCCCCATCCCTGGCAGTGTTCAAGGTTAGGTTGGATGGGGCTTTGAGCTACTTTATCTAGTTGGAAGGTGTCCCTGCCCATGGCAGTGGGGTTGGAATAAGATGATCTTTAAGATTCCTTCCAACCCAAATCATTCTATTATTCTATGAATTTATGATATAGTAGCATTTTTTATGTGTGTAGTATTATGGTTTATGTGTTACATTGCTGATATTGATCCTGAATGTATAGTTCACTGATTATCAATTAATTACTCTCCATTAGTAATTCAATAAACTGCTTCGATTCTGATCTTATTTAGACAATGTGAATTTTTCCCTGCGACATAAGCATAATGGTGATTAGTCTATGTTAATGTAGCTAGGTCTGAAAAAATGCATATAAGTGATCCTGACTGAAATACACCTTCAGTCTATTTTTTATTGATTCAAAGCAAATGGAAAACTACCCTGCCAGAGTGATTAATTTCTTCCTAATTATATTATTATTTTGCTATGCAATATAGGTAAAACAATCATTGAAGCCAGAAATATTTTTTTTAAATGTAATTAATTGACCCAGTACCTATGATTAAATGAAATAATTATTTTATTGATTATAAATTCAATTCATGTCAAAATGAGCTTCAGCTTTTCATGACTAGGATCTCATAATCCCACACTATAATGAAAAAATCAATGGAACTACTTTGAAAATCTATTTCAAAGAAAAACAATGAATGAATTTTTAGGACCTGCACTTTCCACTTAATTTTGGGAAAAAGCACCTATCCCCAGTGCAGTGCATTTCTGCAAGAAAACTAAAAAATTGCTCATAGCCAGTCAATACTTCTTCCCAGCTCTGCAGAAAAGTGCTTTGTAAGTTGCTAATGCTATATTTATATCATGAAGCTTTACACACCACACTTATTTGATTGTATTATTTGACACAATCCACTCTGAAATCAGTGCAGAGAAACAGATGTACCCAGAAGACATTTGAAATGCTGGAGCCACTCTCCCATTAAGGAGCTGCATGATTAGACAGTGACTCCTGAGCCACTTTCATGGCTGGCTTTAGCAGCATTCAAAATTTCAGAAACATAACAGCAAACTTTATTGAATCCATGTATTGTCTTGCACAATTTCTTCTGTTAAAGAGGACAGAGGACAAGAAGCAGCAAAAAGTTTACACATTTGTGTTACGAGGGAAGATAAGCAAAGTGATGGTATGAGATGTAGCAAGTACAATAATGAGACTAATGGTGGGATGCACATGGAGAAGACGTTGAGATACTCAGAGGACTGAATCCTTGGAGCTGCATGTATGGTCTCCAAATCTCTTTTATCTCTGACAAATTCTTTCCTCATCTGTAGATCAGCTGCTGAAGAAATTTGTCTTTTTAGAATGGTTCTGGGTTTCAGAAGTATACATGGTCCTTCTCTGAAAAGTGGCTCTGGACGGGCAGAAGAGAAATTGGAAATGCTTATCTTCTCCTTTTTGCAAGGATTTGTTTATCTTTCAAATTATCAGATAATATCACCTGCTTTCTTACTTCCATTTCTGTAGCACGTAAGGAAACACAATATATTGGTAGAGCACGTATAGCTGCTGGTTCTGGGACATAATGATCTAGAAACTTCAGTTTGGCATTAAGGTACATACCCAAGGAAAAATCTAAAAGCTAGTATGCGAGACCAGATTCAGTTCAACTGGAGAACCCCTTAAGCGAGGCCCAGGACCAAAGGTTTTGAGGAAAGGGTTGCATTTAACAACATTTGGTAGGATAACTGATAAATAAATATCACAGATGGAGTGATGCACTTCACTCATAAGAAAGAATCACCAATATGTTTATATGTACCAGTGATTTAACAAAGTTTGATAAAAAAAGTGACAATGGGTACACTTTATTTACTGCATAGAGGACAGGGCAAGACAAAATTGTCAGGGAGGCCCTCCCACTAAGTCATGAAATTCAGAAATGACCTACTTTCCTTCAGAACTCCTTCTCAGAGGGGATTTTAGGTGTGGCTGTGACTTAGTCCCAAACTTGGTCAAGATTTATGACTATAGGATTATATGTGCTCAAGTAATCATTATATAATTTAGCTAAGATTTCAATGTTTTGGTGTGCACACTTATCTGTGGTGATAAGAATTCTCTCCAGCTCAAGGAGTAATTTCAAGAAGCATCCCTACTTAACGGGATACCCTCATGTGCAGCTCAATGCTATGCAGAAGAACTCAACAGGCCCTGGCCTGTCCACTATGGAGTAAGTTGTTGATTCATAGTCATATTTGACACTGGCTAGATGTTGGTTTCTTCCAAATTATGGGGAACAAAAAAGAGGAATTAGAGATATGTGCACGTCAACGGGGGTGTGATATAATAGGCATCACAGAAACATGGTGGGATGGCTCCTATGACTGGAGTGTTAGAATGGAAGGTTACAGGCTCTTTAGAAAAGACAGATTTGGTAGGCAGGAGGGTTGGGGGAGAGGGTGGGGAAAGGGGAGTTGCCATTATGTTAGGGATAGGCTGGAGACTATGGAACTCTGGGGACAGGTGAGCAGTTAACAGACAGTTTGTGGGTCAGGGTTAAAGGGAAAAAAGCGATGGCAGACATAACTGTGGGGATCTGTTACAGACCGCCTAATCAAGAGGACTCTGTGGGTGAAGAACTCTATAGACAGATAGGAACAGCCTCACACTCGCAGGCCCTTGTTCTCATGGGGGACTTCAACCACCCTGATATCAGTTGGAGGGATGGTACGGCATGGCACAAGCAATCTAGGAGGTTCCTAAGTTGCATGGAAGAAAACTTCCTTCTGCAAGTAATAGAGGAGCCGAAAAGGAGAGGTGCCCTGCTTGACCTCGTGCTCACCAACAGGGAAGGGCTGGTGGGAAATGTGATGCTCCAGAGCAACCTTGGATGCAGCAATCATGACATGTCGAATTTGAGATCCTCAGAATAGTGAGAAGAGTGCACAGCAAATGCACTGCCCTGGACTTCAACAGAGCAGACTTTGGACTCTTCAGGAACCTGCTTACTAAGGTTCCATGGGATATAGCCCTAGAGGGCAGGGGGGCCCAAGTCTATTGGATGATATTCACAGATCACCTGCTACGTGCTCAAGGAGTGTTGCATCCCAACTAGAAGGAAGTGCAGCAGGAGGGCCAGGAGACCTCCTTGGATGGATAAGGAGCTGCTGAGAAAAATTCAAAGGAAAAAAGAGCTTTACAAAAGGTGGAAGCAAGGACAGACAGTCTGGGATGAATACAAGGATGTTATCCAGGAAGCTAGGGACCAGGTGAGGAAAGCTAAGGCCCAGTTAGAATTAAACTTAGCTAGGGATGTTAAGGATAACAAGAAGGTATTCTGTAGGTACATAGTGAATAAAAGACAGACTAGGGACAATGTAGGTCCCCTCCAGAAGCTATTGGGTGAACTGGCTAAACAGGATTTGCCTCGGTCCTCATTGGCAAAGGCTCTGACTGCACCACCCAAGTCTTGGAAGGCAGACACAGGGACTGTGAGAATGAAGACCCTAGGGCCACTGTAGGAGAGGATCTGATGCAAGACCATCTTAAAAACCTGAATGTGCANGGATCTGATGCCATCTTAAAAACCTGAATGTGCACAAGTCCATGGGACCTGATGAAATCCATGCATGGGTCCTGAAGGAGCTGGCAAATGAAGTTACTAAGCCACTGCCATTGAAAAATCATGGCAGTCAGGTGAAGTTCCCGATGACTGGAAAAAAGGGAAATATAACCCCCATTTTCAAGAAGGGGAAAATGGATGACCCGGGGAATTACACACCAGTCAGTCTCACCTCTGTGCCTGGAAAAATCTTGGAGCAGATTCTCCTGGAGGGCATGTTAAGGCACATGAAAAACAACAAGGTGCTCAGTGACAGCATGACTTCACTAGGGGGAAATCCTGCCTGACCAATTTGGTGGCCTTCTATGATGGGGCTACAGAACTGATGGACACAGGTAGAGCAGTTGACGTCATCTACCTGGACTTGTGCAAAGTGTTCGACACTGTCCCACACGACATCCTTGTCCCTAAATTGAAGAGGCATCAACTCGATATGTGGACCACTCAGTGGATACAGAACTAGCTGGATGATTGCACGCAAAGAGTTGTGGTCAATAGCTCAATGTCTGGCTGGAAATCAGTAAGGAGTGATGTTCCTCAGGAATCGGTGATGGGACTGGTCTTGTTCAACATCCTAGTGGGTGACACAGACAGTGGGATGACACCAAGCTGTGTTGTTCGGTGGATACGCTGGAGGGAAGGAATGCCATCCAGAGGGACCTTGACACACTTGTGAGGTGGGCTGATGCCAACCTCATGAAGTTTAACCATGCCAAGTGCAAGGTCCTACACCTGGGTCGGAGCAATCCCAGGCACAGCTACAGGTTGGGCAGAGAAGAGATTCAAAGCAGCCCTGCAGAGAAGGACTTGGGGGTGTCGGTTGATGAGAAAATGAACATGAGCTGACTTCACTGTGTGCTTGCAGCCCAGAAAGCCAACTGTATCCTGGTCTGCATCAAAAGGAGCATGACCAGCAGGTCAAAGGAGGTGATCCTTCCCCTCTACCCTGCTCCTGTGAGACCTCTTCTGGAGTATTGTGTGCAGTTCTGGTGTCTTCAACATAAAAGGACATGGAGCTGTTGGAACAAGTGCAGAGGGGGGCCACGAGGATGATCAGGGGACTGGAGCACCTCCCATATGAAGATAGGTTGAGAAAGTTGGGACTGTTTAGCCTGGAGAAGAGAAGGCTGCATGTAGACCTCATAGCAGCCTTCCAATATCTGAAGGGGTGCCATAGGGATGCTGGGAATGGACTATTTGTTAGTGACCGTAGTGACAGGACAACTGGTGATGGGTTAAAACTTAAGCAGTGGAGCTTAAGATTGGATATAAGGAAGAAATTCTGTACTGTAAGGGTAGTGGGTCACTGGAATGTGTTGCCCAGAAAAGCTGTGAATGCTCCTTCCCTGGTGGTGTTCAAGGCCAGGTTGGACAGAGTCTTGGGTGACATGGTTTAGTGTGAGGTGTCCCTGCCTATGGCAGTAGTTTGGAACTAGATGATCTTAAGTTCGTTTCCAACCTTATCTATTCTGTGATTCAATGTTTCTAAATTTAGCTTGAGTCTGACATAAGCTATTGCTCTCATTGGGTGGGCACATTGCTCATATGAGCAATGCTCATATGTGCTATTGTTTTGCTGTCTCCCTTGAATTGCCTTGAGATTCATGAAGGCATTGTGACCAGATGCACCCGTTACAACTGACACTGGTAGTTATAATTTGAGGAGGGTTATGGGAAATAATAGTCTGTTTGGGTTGGGTGTGGAGAAGGAGCAGTAAATAACTTGTTATCAGTTGGGATTTTGACATGGGCTTGCTCAATTTTAGCTGTAGACAAGCTGTAGACAATCAACTGGGTGAGAAGTATGTGCAAAGAGTGGTATAGATCTACAAAGAGAGTTCTTCCTGTATGCCCAGCATTTTTAAACAATGTCATTGGAAGCTTGGGCAGAGAAGCATGGATACACAGTACATGGATGTCACACTAGATGCAGCTTTTGGCATGTAAGTGCAGTTCCCAAGTCACAGATATGTAATGGTGGATGCCCTTATTGTTGGATGTGCAGTTTATACTCAGACAAGTGGACAGACAATTTCCTAATTCTGGAAAGAAACAAGCCATATGGGATTGCTGTGGTAGGGAGGGAGGGATGGAAATGACTCCAGGTTACCCAAGACATCTGTACACACCCTGAAGTTTCAGGACTCCTGAGAGAAATTGCCATATTTTGGCTGTGATGAACACTTGGATTTCTCTTTCCTTCCTATTTCTTCAGTACACTCAGATATGGGGAATTGTCTTGTCTGCAGGCAGATAATGATGTATGCCTTACAAATTCCTGAAGACTGGCTTCTCCTCAGGCTGACTACACTAGCAGAAATCTTGTGGGTGTAACCCAGTTGTTATTGATACTGATTATTTTTTTCATCACACATAAACATGTTGATTTCCAGACAGCTTCATGTTCAAAAAGGTGTAAAAACTGGGATCTATCTGTTAGAGGCATATTCTGGAATAGTCAGAAGTCAAGAACATTTCATCTAGTGAGTTCTGCTGAAGGATATGCAGCTTCTATAAATTGTCATGCATGTCCTGCATAGGAACACTTCTTCACCATTCTGTAGTACCTTTGCCATTAAAAAGACAGAAATTGAAGCTTCTGGAACCATTTACTGCATTTAATAATAATCATGGCAATAATGTGATATTAAAGTGATTACAGACTTTTATTCAAGCTGACTGAAGTTCACCCTCTGGTCTTGCTGGAAGTTCCTTCCCTATAAAATCAGGTATCCCCTGAACTTCAAATATATCTGGTACATGTCAGATCAAGTAAAGCAAAAAAGAAATAAGCTTCTCACTGTTGCATGTGTGAAAGCAAAACAGATTAGTGTTTTACTTGAAGAATTAGCAAAAGCATTAAAAGAAAGAGCTTATTCCATTTAAATAAATTAAGAAAACAACATTTAAAAATACTAAAGGTCTGATAAATCAGATATAGTAATTGTCTTCTTTCCCCCTCTCTTATATTGTTGGTAAAAGCAGTTAAGTGAATGTAATACTTCTTACATAAGCCAAAATTTTCAGACTTTAAAGTTAGAGATGTAAATCTGCATGTAAGCACCTGAACAGAATCTCAAGATTCTCAAATAACCCAGTTAGCACACTGAAATAGCAGTCTGCTCCTATTGCAGTCCTAAAAAACAGATTAAGAAACCTACATTTAAAAAGGAAAAATGTAGCAAGTGTTCTAGCAAGGACAAGAAGAAAATAAGAATCCTCTATAAATGCAACTTGCTACCAAGGAAGAGGGAGATCAAGCAAAGAGTTGATCTGTTGGTTACCAAGGAGAACCATCACTGACAGGTGATGCAAAGAAAAGCCAAAGTATTTACTGCATTTTTTGCTTCAGCCTTCACTGACAATAACTGGGTTCATCAGACAGCTCGTTACGTCACCATCAGAAATGAGGGGTAAAGTCTCAGGCCAGAAGAGCAGTTAGAAAAGCCAATTAGAGAGCAGCTAGATAAGTTTGAACTGTTTGAGGTTGATGAAATTCACTTTATGGTACTGACAGTCTCAGGGTCAGCAACTTTGTGAACTCATAAAGATTTGCAAGGCTTCAGAAGCCCAGAAAAGGAAAATGTATTGTCTATTTTTAATGGTGTACAGAATAACCTAGCAGCTGACCTTCAGTTCCTGTGAAAATACTGGAATAAATAATTGAACTACTCGTATACAGCTGGTACATGCTTATAAGGAGATGAAGAACAGCTGAGAACAAATTCTGTCATATATATTCAGCTTCCTTCTGTGAGAATTTAAGAGCTGTCCTGAAAAAGGAGAGGAGAAACAGAGATCATGTGGCTAACCTTCAGCAGGGCTCTCTTAAACAAGCTAAGGAAATATGGCACTGCTGGAAGGGAAGAGTATCATACTGGGGGAGTAGCTATTAAGGTTCACTGCCAAGTTGGAAGGATGTTGTAAGTGGAATTTCACAGGGTCTATGTTCAGTCTGCCACCACTCAATATTTCCCTTAATTATTTCAAAAGCATGAAGTGTATACTTATTTAATTACTAATCAGCACCAAGTTAGGAGGGGCTGCACTAAGATTTGAGGGAAGGACTAGAATACAAAATGATCTACACAAATCAGCAAAAAAAGATGAAGAAAAGCAAACACTCCCCCCCCCCAAACAAACAACACCCACACACCTCCCTCCCCTCCCAAGGATAGTTCCAATAGGAGGGAAATAAAATATTTCTATCAGGGGTAGCAGGTGCAAGACTGTACAACATGGAAAGTCATGCTGGGAACCGAGTGTGACCATGGCACAGGTAGAATGGTGGCCTGGCTTTCCTTGGTGCAGTCCTCCAGTGGGCAAGCACAGTCACAGAATCACAGAGTCAGAATAGCTGAGATTGGAAGGGGTAACTGGAGATCATGTAGCCCACCTTCCCAGCTCAAAGAGGGTCACCCAGACCCAAAACTTAGGGTTGAGTCCAGATAGTTATTGGATATCTCCAAGGAAGGAGACTTCACAAAAGCAGGGACAGGTCTGGGCAGTGATAGTCTCCACTGACTGTTTGGTGAGGTCTGAGGTCAATCTAAGAAGTAAAATGAATAAGGCAGGATGAGCAGTGGACAGGGGAGGGTGCAGACCATGCCAGGCAAGGACTGGGTTCAACACATATATCTGGTGTTCTGGGGCCCACAGCTGATGCTGCTTAGAGCAACTCAGACCTACCAATGCATGCACTTAGGGTCTAGCCAGAAACCTTAACCTTTTGAAAGCACTCAGATTGCTTTATTTAGAAAAAAAGAAATCTTTGGATCATCCCTTTAAAGGAGGGATGATAACTTGTCTTCAACAAACTAAATAACAAACAAGCAGAGGAAAAGAGACAAACAAGCTTTCTGTATGTCCACTGTACAGTAAACAGCAGTGGACTTAAACTGAAGTAAAAGAGAATTAATTTAAACATGAGGGAAACATGAAACATTTTCTAATTACAAAAATAAACAATACTGAAAGAAATGTTGCAGAAAGCAAAATCTCCCTCACCTGTCAGGGCTGTTCTAAATACAGTTGACTATGGCATAGGTCAAGAAAATGGACTGAATGACCTCTAAGTCCCTTCTGATCTTATTTTTTCTGATTCAGTAGCAATGTTGATAAACATACTCAATGAGCACATACCTACAAGTAATCAGTGAGTTGATTTATAGAATAAGGTACTAATATGAGACTAAAGCCATTTAGTTGTAGGTGATTCAAGCAAACAGAAATAGAATTTAGATTTTATACCACAATTAGAATTCATCTAGAAGAGCTATTTATTAAATCACAAGATATAGTTACTGATACAGACATACCTACTTCTAGGCGAAACATTTTGAAAATACACATTAGTGTTTTTCCGGTGTTTCTTATAAAAGCCTTCAAGATCACAGGTATTGCTAGGCAGAGCAGAAGACATCTTGGTGTTTTTTTTAACTGATATGCTCTATCTACTCAGGTTTCTCTACTTGACTGAATATAATACTGTTAATATTTTTATTCGGTTTTAAGCCTTGTCTTTTTCTCTAACTTGCTCTTACTGTAACTTAAACAGCAGCTAGGAATACCCATAGCTTAATACAGAGACTAAGGGGAATAGCTGCCTTATAAATATGAAGCAGTGTTCAAAGTGTACACAGCTAGGATATAGCAGTGTCTGAGGCTGGAAGACCCTGATCAATCAAACTGCAGTTGCTTATTTATTCATTTGTTATTTAGTTCAGTCCATTGTTGTGGCCAAAATACAGCTCCTCATGGAAGCTTATATTACACATTACCCATAGTATGTAGCCAAGATATATTCATAGAATCATGGAATAGTTAGGATTGGAAAGGACCTTAAGACAATCTAGTTCCAACCCCACTGCCATAAGCAGGGAAAACTTACACTAAACCATGTCACCCAAGGCTCTATCCAACCTGACCTTGAACACTGCCAGGGATGGAGCATTCACAGCCTCTCTGGGCAACTCATTCCAGTGCCTCACCACCCTAACAGGAAAGAATTTCTTCCTTAGATCCAATCTAAACCTCCCCTGTTAAAGTTTGAACCCATTACCCCTTGTCCTGTCACTACAGTCCCTAATGAAGAGTCACTCCTCAGCATTCCTACAGGCCCCCTCCAGATACTGGAAGGCTGCTATGAGGTCTCCATGCAGACTTCTCCAGGCTAAACAGTCCTAACTCTCTCAGCTTGTCTTCGTATGGGAGATGCTCCAGTCCCCTGATCATCCTCGTGGCCCTCCTCTGGACTTGTTCCAACAGTTCCATGCCCTTTATATGTTGAGGACACCAGAACTGCACACAATACTCCAAGTGAGGTCTCATGAGAGCAGAGTAGAGGGGAAGGATCACCTCCTTTGACCTGCTGGTGACACTCCTTTTGATGCAGCCCAGAATATGGTTGGCTTTCTGGGCTGCATGTTGGCTCATGTTCCTTTTCTCATCGGCCACCACCCCCAAGTCCTATTCCGCAGGGCTGCTTTGAATCTCTTCTCTGCCCAACCTGTAGCTGTGCCTGGGATTGCTCTGACCCAGGTGTAGGACCTTGCACTTGGCATGGTTAAACTTCATGAGATTTTCATGAGCCCACCTCAAAAGTGTGTCAAGGTCCCTCTGGATGGCATTCCTTCCCTCCAGCATATCTATTGAGCCACGCATCTTGTTGCCATTGGCAAACTTGCTGAGGGTACACTCAATCCCACTGCACATGTCATCAACAAAGATGTTGAACAAGATGGGTTCCAACACCGATCCCTGAAGGACACCACTTGTTACTGGTCTCCATCTGGACACTGAACCATTGACCACAACTCTTTGCATGCAGCCATCCAGCCAGTTCTTTATCCACTCAGTGGTCCACCTATCAAACTGATATCTCTCCAATTTAGACAAGGATGCCTGCTTGTTTCTCCTATGAAGAAGAGCCAGAAACCAAACTCAGAAGCAGACACCTGGATGTAGTAATGAATTTGTTCCACTGTAACAGCCTCTAACTACTGGGATGCAAAGCAGAAAAAGTAATTTTTAAATGTCAAAAAAAAAAAAAAAAAAAAAAAAATTGGTGGTCACTTTTTTCCATTTTCTATGAAGCAGGATGGAGGTACTTCTATAATCAAGTAGCATGTCACAGCTTGGGAATGGACAGTAACTCCCTGTAGTTCTCAGTCTGTATTTATGAGCCTGTATTATAAATGCAAACGTGACTAAATAATCTGTGTGTCACCTATCTTCAAGGACTTCCATAGCAATTAAAAAATATTTCAAAGGCCTATTTCACTAACATGTCTAGCATGATAAAAGCCAACTTTTTTCTGTACCTATCAATATATACCAACTCAGCTACACAGCTGTTACACACATAACAAGCCTAAAGAATTTAATGTGGAAATGATTAACATCTTGATCCAAAAGACAGGTATATATATAAAATACAGATTTCACAGGAGAATTGTTCAGCCCTAATTTAAATTTAGTGTCAAAATTATTCCTCTAACCCTCTACCTGTATATTCTTATGATGCCACTATGTTCAAAGCACCCTGACATGCTGGTAATTCCTATTGTCCTGGGCATCCTTATGAATTACTCTAGATCTGTATATACCTGGACTCTTTGCATTTTCTGTCTGTTTTGAAATAGTTTAGAACTACAGGAGGCAGAACCATGGTAGAAGATGTAAATCTTCCCCCAACAATTACTGTACTTCATTCCTCCTAAGGAGCACTGAAATTATTACATAGGACATAAAAGATTTGTTAGGGTGGTGAGGTGCTGGAATGGGTTGCCCAGGGAGGTTGTGAGTGCTCCATCCCTGGTGGTATTCAAGGCCAGGTTGGATGAAGCCTTGTATGGCATGGTTTAGTGTGAGGTGTCCCTGCTTATTGCAGTGGGGTTGGAACTAGATGATCTTAAGGTCCTTTCTAACCCTAACTATTCTATGATTTGGTGAGTTAAACCTCTTGAACTTAGTGGTTGCCATTTATCTACGGTTTTTACCAATATATATGATAAACTGTGCTAACCCTTATGATAAAGGTGAGTTTTTCTTAGAAATTAAAGTATAAAACAGTGAAATGCACTGTGCATGAATGTGACATTCACTTCTATTTTAAGTTTCCTTACAAAGCCAAGCTAAGGAGGTGTTCCAGTGCTTCTGCATTTATAACCTTTTTTTGTGACTCTGGAAAAACTTGTATAAACAATCATTGTGGAAGATAAATGAATGTTATCTTCATCTCTGTTAATCCTGAAATGCCATTACTCTAGTTCACAAATATGGACATAGGCTCTGTGTTATTCATTAAACAATTAGTTAACAAGAAACAAGGTAAGGTTAAGACAGAATTGTAGTTTAGAGAAAATATTACTAAGAATGCTGCCATCAAAGACTGAAATAGATTCCCTTATGCTTGGCATAGGAGGCTACTGATAATACAGGAACTCCCTGGAAATACCCACTGAAGCAGGGCCATGACCCATCACTGTAGGAGATGATCTGCCATCATCCTTCTTTTGTGGCCCTGCTGCAAGATGAACAGCTTTAGATTACAGATGAGCTCTGCAGGTAGAACAGAATCCACTTTGGTTTTTGACTGTCTTAGCCCCAGCAGGAAGCCAATCCTTCCCCTTCCTACTCTATTAAGTAGATAATTTAAAGTGACATCCTATAGTATCTCAACTTAATTGAAATTATTAAATGAAAAAGGATTGACAGGGCCAATTCTCAATATTATGTAATCTGCACAGGTTTATGGGAAATGTTCTAATCATTTTCCTTTCCACTCCACATTTAGGTATACAACTTACTTGTATGCTGCAAATGCTTTTCATATGCTGAAAAGACTTTATACTTACTAAGTTTCATGCAGGAACAAAAGTATCTAAGATGTGTGCTGAACTCTTTCAGTTATTTTGGAAATAATGAAACTGTAAGTGCAAGATTGCTGAAATTATTAAATCGCTACAATTCACAGGCAGGATGTCTAGAGCCATCAGCTCTGCTTGAGGCCCTATAGTAAATTGTGTAAAGCATCTGAAAAATTGACCTTGATGTTTTGCAGCAAAAATACTTCAAACTGATAAACAAGCACAAAGAGATAAATATGCCACATAAAGTATATTAGTGGTACTGTGTTATAAAAACCTACATTTTTGGTGGTGAAATCAGATCATAGTCTCTTGTTCAAAAGTTAAGATGATATTGAACTATAATTACTTAAAGTTAAATAACTAGAGAAATATTTTTAGTTTCATCAGGACTTCTGTAGATCTAATAATTTAATTTAGGACCTGAATGGAGAATGATCACCATTAAAAAATTCTTTCATTTTGAAATGTAACTTCAGTCCGGTAAATGTTCCCTTCAAACAGAATGGGAATGAGCTGTGGAATCATAATAGTTAGCTGTGGGAAGATATTTTTGAGTACTACCACTGAATGGATGTGTTGGCCTTTGAGCTACCAAACTTGATGAAGTGAATCTTAGAATATTCTAAAGGACTGGACTGTAGCCTAGATTAGACACTTAGAGAGCAAGTTGGTGTAATTGAATGATCTCAAAGCAACTACCTTAGTCTTCAGGTAGGCCAGTGAGAAAGAGTGAGAAAATGAAAAGAATTTGCTCTTTTTCCAATTAAAAAAAAAAAAAAAAAAAAAAAAAAAAAAA
>NDXB01000880.1:244586-271415 GCA_002631895.1 Agapornis roseicollis
TTTTTTTTTTTTTTTTTTTTTTTTTTTTTCTGGCACTTTAAAGTAACTTGATGATAGCTTTAAAAATGTATTTTTGAAGTGTGTGTAAGTACAAATCATGGAAATAGGTGAATATGTGTGAAGTGCAGCTACTGACAGACAAGAACAATTATTATTAAATTTGCAGAAACTGTTAAGAAAGATCCCACTGAGTTCACTAAACATACTACCACTGGTTTTACTCTGTATCAATAAAATTGTGGGATGAGGTCATTAGTACTTCCACTTTGTAAAGGCAGTAGAAGAGAAGGATGAAAGTAGGCATGAGGAGGATAAAGTAGAAATGTAAAGGCTAAAGATATAAAGGAGTGTAAAGTCAACATTTTTGTGTGTTTATATCACTTGCTGAAGTCAGAGCATTTTGCTGACTATAGCTTTGAAATAAAATTTTTGTGAAATGCTCATAGCAGGGCAGAACTCACTTGCTTTAATGTGTCTTGAAATCTGAAAGACGACATTTGCAGGGAGAAGCAATATCTTTTATTAAACTAGCTGATACAGTTATAAAAAGAGGCCAGTTTCCAGGGCACAAGAAAAACGTTTGTATGCCTGAAGCATGTCTGGTTTTGAAACTATAAAATTGAGTTAATAAAAGCTCCTTCCCTTCCTTAAACCTTACCTCTCTTTATCCTTAAATACCATCCCTAATGATCCCATTACTTGAAAATATGAAAAACTCCAGCTGGCTCAAGAAATATTCCTCCTTTCAGATTTCTGAATTTTGCCATGATAGTTGTCCAAGTTGAACAGGACAGAATGAGGGACAGCTAGTTATAAGCTTGTATGTAGCTTTCAGAGAGCTCATGGTTTTGCAGTTTTCTAATACTGGTACAAAATTTTTCCGAGTTTTGAATGGAGGGAACAATTTTCAGAAAGCAGAAGAAGGAGTGCTGATGTCTAGTTTTTAAAAAGAGCTGAAAAACTCTGCAGCCTTTCAAAAGTCTTCCCTCAAAGTTCACAATAGAAACTCTTCTAAACCACAAGTAAATATTAGCCATTTTATAGATCAGTGAAAACAACAGAGGGACTTTTTTGAATATTTTTTGATTAGTTGAATAAACAGTAGATTAAGTGAAAAATACTTCTGGCCCACCAGGAAATAATTTTTAAGCATCCTTCATAAAATACAGATTTAACATACTCAGATCTACTATTGTCTCTTTTAGATTGTGACTTTCTTTGAAATCATTAATAATATGATTTCAGCCAAATTTCATAACAAAAGGAACTTTGGATCTGTAGCTGGTTGTTAATTGCACTCTTTCTGGCCTGAAACATATTGCAAGCAACGTGGCTTCTTACTGGGTAATTCTAGCTAGGAAGAAATATTTTCATTGTTTGATTGATTGTGGGAAGTCATGGGGTTTTTTTGCACATTTCCTTCTGAATAATTTCAGATTGGCCTCCAGAAAGTTCATGTTAGCTGGACTACAGCAATGCTCCTTATCTCCTAATATCCTAGTGAAATAAGACTTGTTTTCTAGTTGACGCACCTTGCTCGGGTATATGAAGTTAATGTGATTGTTAGAACCAGAGTCAGAGGAAATTTTTCCATTAAACTGTGTTGGCCAACTGCTAAGCTTTTATTTCATTCCAAATACGCAAGTATTTGGTTCCCTAAACTGTCTGGAAATAAGAAGCAAGATCACTGCTTTTGAAAGGAGGTGGGACATTGAGAGTGTAGTAGTCTGTATATCTCTATGCTAATTTCTATTTGTGCCTTTTAATGCTTTCCAGACAAGGTAAATATGTTAGAAGATGTTAAGCAGTATTTTAAGGTCTGTTTTTAGCAGATGTGCAAGACAGATGATACCTGAATAATGTTAGAATTTAATAGAAATTGCAAAGTCTGGATGGATACAGAAACATGCAAGATGTCTTCCAGGCCAGTACTTCTGCATTTCTTCAGTAAAATAAGTGTGAATATAGATGTAAGTATGAATATATTCCCAAATTTTAGATTCAAACCATTTGCTGAATTTGCTGTGAATAGTTTCAGTTACTGTAAAGCAGCATATTTAGTGGACAAAAGGTTCACCAAAGCATTCAGTATACAAGTAGATTCAAACAGTTAATGAAATGGTTTAATAAAGTATCATATTAAAAAAAAAATAAGCTAATATGCATTTAGCTAATCCTCCTACATTATAATTAACATGAAAAATGGTAGACTCTTTTCCACATCTCAGAAAAGATTAAATAGCTGAATGTCTGAATGCCACTATTGAGGAAACATAACACTTGATTCATTATATAACAAAATATCTATATAGTGCACTGACTAGGGAAATGTGAACCAGTACAAATAATTGAAATTTCAAGAACTGCCATTGTCAAAATAAAAAAAAACCAAAAACCAAAAAACAAAACAAAACTTAGAAACCAACAAAAAATTCTTTTCTTAAGAATTTTCTTATTTAAAGTTCCTCTTTAAAACTGGTAATTCAAGTGAACCCCCTGCATGTAAGCATGAACTGGCAAGAACTTCTTCACTTATAGGCTGATGTAAGAGAAAAATATAACTAAAGACCTTCTCCTATTTCTTTAGGAGGCCAGATCATAAAAGCCAAGGGATTTGTCAGAACACTGAACCTAACTCAAATATACACAGGCAGGGCTTAGCTTAATCCCCCTGATCAGAGACAATAAGCATGTCTCCACAGACATGTGTAGACTGTCATACATCCAGTTCATCAGCACCATGGGGTGCAGTCACCCAGGAACAGGCTGCTCCAGCATGGGTCCCCCTCAGGGTCACAAGTCCCGCAGTAAACCTGCTCCAGCATGAGCTCCTCTCTCCATGGGGCCACACCTCCTGCCATGAGCCTGATCCAGCACAGCCTTCCTACAGGGTCATGGACCCCTTTAGGCATTCTGCTGCTCCACCATGAGGTCCTCCATGGGCTGCAGTTGCACAACCTGCCTCATAATGGTCTGCATCATGGGCTGCAGGGGATTCTCTGCTCTTGTGCCTGAAGCACCTTCTCCCCTCCTTCCTTACTGACCCTGGTGTCTGCAGAGCTGCTACTGTCTTGTATTCTCAGTCATCTTTCTGGATAAAATTGCCCTTCTGCTTATCCCACTCTGCCCCCCTTCTTAAATATGCTGTCCCAGAGGTGCTACCACAGTCACTGATGGGTTCAGCTTTGGTTAGCACCAGGTCTGTCTTGGAGCTGGCTGGCATTGGACATGGGAGGAGTTTCTGGCAAATTCTCACAGAATGCATCCCTGTAGCCCCCATGCCATATAAACCCAATACAATTGCATGAATAAGGTCCCTTTAGTATCTTACGCAGTTAAGTCCAGACTGGATTGCTAAAGGACCATGCCCAATGTGCAGCTACAGTGTATTGAATACAGCCTCGGGTATGACAACACCCTATGAAAATATACCTCTTAGGCTTCATCACTCCCTCCTCTGTGCCTTTCCTATTTCCACAGTGTCTCTAAGCTTTCAGTGCACTGGTCTGTGCCCTGTTTTAAAAGAAAGCCAGAAGACTGACACCTTGAAAATGATACAGAATTGAAGAGAGAACTTTCAATATAACATCTCCAAATCTTGTGCTTAGATGTAAGATCTAGACAATAGCTTATCCCACATACTGAATAGCAATGAAAGAGTATGACTGTGTCCCAAAGGGAAAATTTAACCCTATTTTCCTAAAAAGTGCAGCATTTAAGCACTTAGGAACTGTTTCCATCTGTAGTGAAACTGCTTGATAAAAAATCACAGTTCAACAGACTAAGGAAAGTAAAAGGAAGGCAAAGCAGATTTCCTATCAGGAAGTGTAGTCCAGTCAGAAATACCTTCTGAGACATTTCAAGCTTCATAACATATTGCTGTATCAGACATTACAGTAAACGGTCCATTAACACTTTTGAAGAATGAATGCTGACCTCCAAATACTTACTTGTTATTCTTAATATTTCAAATAGAAACTTTGGTTCTGGACCTCTCTCAGCTCTGAGGCAGCACAAAGTTCTGAAGCTTGAAATGATTTGTTTTGCTGAGGTTGCCTTTCTTTGTTCCTGAAATATCATCTAATTTTGTATGGTATAATATTGACTCATTTTGTATCGTCTTATGATAAATTCCCAATGAGATGTGCTCCTAACTCACTCTTATTTAATTGTCCAGTTCATTTTCTCCTTCCTGTTCCGAGGAGAGTCAGTGTCATTTTTAATGGATGTATAGAATTAAAATTTTTTTAATCATATTTTTTGGTAAGATAGAGAGAAAATAGAGGACTCTGTCTGTCTATTTATCCAGCATGGAAGATTGATGTACCACTGCTAAATCCATGGCCTACCTCTTGCCAATTATTATCTCCAGTTGTAGTCAGTGGAAGAGAAAAAAATTCATGCTGATATGTTTATATTGCACCTTCTGCAGAACTGATTCTATGCAAGGTTGTTGTATTTGATGGCTTGATGTTGTGAGCAGATGTGCCAACCAAAGTTCTCTGTTTAGTGGAGTAGAAAAGTGCTGGAGTCAAGATCTTAAAAGGAATTTTTTTTTTTATTGATATCACAGGCTATAACTGAAGCAGTACATTAAATGTGTCTGCAGTCATGCTCATGTTCTTATCTGGCCAAGTCCACACTATGAAGAAGGGGATTTTGGAGGCCAGTTTAATGGTTATGTTTTTTTGAGTATCTAACAGCTATGCTTGAAAATTTTACTAGACATTCATCTCTTCCCATAGGCACATATTTTAAATATATTTTTTTACAGTCAATAGTTTTTCTCTTTATGTCATAACTTAAAAATCTTTAAAAAACAGGAGTTAATGTCTTTCTTTCCTCAGCAAAGTAAGAGACTTTGCTAGAGAACCCCCAGACTGCATTCTGTTTGTGATGAGATTTCTCAATCAGTATGAGAAACAGCAGTCAGTTCCTACACCAGAAGCTTGTGTAAATTCCAGTCATGCTCCTGACATGAAAAGAGTGACAACCATGAAAGGAGCAAGATCAGGACATGAATATAGGCGTGCTGGGAACTGCTGACTGGCACTGATCTACCCTGTGCCCCTCTGACTAGATGCACTGAACCTGGCGATTTTCTCAATTCAAAGTTGGAGAAATGCACTAGCAAAATCTTCAGCTTTGTATTACTCTGTCTCTGGGACATAAGCCTGACACAAATATATTTCTTGATTTCACATATATTAGTCCAATTTTTAATATTTATTTTTTTTTCCCCCCCAAATTTAATTAGAAAATTGAATTCACATCGTGGGTAAATTCAACTTTCTGGAAAAGCAGACAGCCCTGTCAGTCAATTCAGAAAGCCAAAGTGATTTATCTGACTTTTCACTAAATAATTTTATTTTCTTCAGACAATAGTACAGAAAGATATGATGGAAACAACTTAACATTCCTTAAGATCAGATAACTCAACCTGGCCAGGTTCCTATTTATAAATGGTTTATCTAGGAGGTGTTGTTGGGATAAATACAAAGACTGGCTTATGCCTCTGGAATTGCAGCAAAATCTTTCGATCCCTTACTACTACACCATACTTTCAACTTTGCTTGCTGTAGTTTGATGGGGAAAACAAATAATTTTAAAAGACAGTGTCACTTCTTTCCTATTTTCCAGCAAACCAACATATGTCCCACAATACATGCAGAGCTCATGCTTAAAAATCACTCCGTCTCTATCACAACTCCTCACTATGGGGGGAGAGAAGCATTGTCCACATAATGTTGGTATGAGAAACCTTGTTGCTCTTCTCCTCTCCCAATACACTCCTTTTTGTGTATTCTTTGAATAGTGTCAGATAGATAACAGCTGCTTATGAGTTACCTTGATCATATTTTAACCATATTTTGCATTTGTTTTTTATTTTTCCAAATTGATCAAGTGGTAATTTAAATTAGATGAAAAGCAGACCAATTGGATTAATTATTAAACTGCTTCAGCTTGAAGTCCAAATTCAGAAAAATGTTGCTATTCTGGGCACTACTTTCCCAAGTGATTAACCATAAACATCATTGCAGGCTGTCCTCTGTTGGGTTGTCTGCAAATGAGGTCACATTCATAAACAACAGTCTGAAAAAAAAAACCCAAAAAACAGAGTTTGAAATAATACCAGGGAAAAATCAAGTCTTAAGTTAAAATTACAACATTTATAGTATCTGTGGAAGGTCACTTACTTGTTAGTGTACATCAGATAAATCACAGATCTGAAACAAGTAAGTGTGAAAAGGAGGCAGTGGCAGAGTTAAGAGTTCTTCAGTATCTGGTCTGAAAAACAGAAATTTCCCCCCAAAAAAACATATTCTATACTCTAAGGAGGAAAAATATCAAGAATCCATTCTGCAAATCCAAGCCTCTTACTGTATTGCTTGCTAAAATCTAAGATTTCTTCAAATACAGCCTTAGACAAAGTCTATCCAAAGACAGGGTGGTAAATGTATGCTTTGCCAAGAAAGAGAAATCATCATGGTGCATAGAAGTCTCCAATGTTGTCAGTATAATGGAAGGAAAAGCCCCAAGTTCAGTTTTAGACTCATGCTTGTCACAAACTGAGTGATGTGGCTTTTTCAAAGAAATCAGTCTGTGCTTTGCAAATCATAGATTTTTTGATCTGGGACAGATTCTGTTATTCAGTGCTTGTCCTACTCGTATTGCAGAAAAAACTTACATTTCTCTGTAGATAAACTAGTTCACTATGATAATTATGCCCTAAGATTACATTATGAGCCATCATGAGAAGGCTGGCAGAATGTATTCTTCTAAAACTGAAATCCAGACTTCAGTGGCTCATAATATACAAAGTTAAATTACGGATGTTTGTAGGGGGTGGCTTTCTTTTCTTTTCCTTTTAATATTTTCTCCTGAAATGTGAAAGTACTGATTTTTTAAAATTCCTGCAGTGATTTGTTGCTGTCATTCACAACATCAAACCATATCCTTAATGGTTATTTACATCATTTGCTGTGTGCTGGTTTTTTTTGTTCCATTTGGCTAAAAGCAAAATGATGTAAGGCATTCATGGACATAAAGAAGTGTAAAAAAAGAGAAAGTTTGATCAATAGGACACCTTTGTTGTTGGTAAACATTGTCAGAAAATGATCACTCTCAGTGCTCTAAGCCAGAGAAAACTGATAACATGAGTGGCAAGCTTCCGGAGAGTGTTTGGAATATTTACGTGCCATTCTTAAAGAAGATCTGTAAACAAGAACAGAACAAAAATACAATTTTATTGATTTCCACCTGATTTATCTTTACAGCATGTGTTGTTAATAACCCTATTTGTCAGAGAGTCCATCATGAATACTAATTTAGTGTTACTGTGTCCAAACTAAATAAGTGAGCTTTATGTGATGGTATACTCCATGCATTTTCATGTAATAGTATTTACAGTGACCTCAGTCTCCAGTAGAGAAACCAAAGGACTTTTGCCAAGCACACAATGTTTTCTAATGAGTTTGTAAGTGTATCCTGTCCATAAATAGAGCTCAGGGACTATGAAGAGAGCCTTACCGGCTGTTTTCATGAAACATGAATGAAGATTATTTTTAATAATTTCTGCCATGCTTTTATTTCACCAACTTGTTTTTCAAAAAAAGAACATCTCAAAGTCCCAGAAGATCAAGTCTGCAAAAAGTAGCTAAATTTTGTTTTTACACCCTGACTTGAAACAGAGAAGACATTAAGATGTTTCCTGTGATTAAGTTACAGGGAAATAAGTAGCAATTTGGCAAATATTAGCATGGCTTGATTAGAGGATTTTTACATAACACACAAAAAAATTACATTTAATGTTTATTGCGCAGTGCATGACAATATCATAGAAGTGAAAGGCTTCAGGATAAATGAAATGGATCTGTAATTGTTCATATATAATTTTGGTAAAATTGTTATGCTCCTCTTACAAAACATTCAATTTTGACTCATCACTACATTTCAATGAAGAAAAAATTACTAGCTCTCTTTCAAGAATGGATGAATGTTATTAAATTGGTTGAAAGAAACCTGAATAAAGAGATAAGGTGATGTGCCTAAGAAGTAAAATTCAAATTCTCAACTAGAATAAATCTGTTCAGTGAAGTCTGAACAATCTATTCCAGCTCAGATTTAGTTACATAATAAGATCACTTTAATTAAAAACAAAACAAACCCACAAAACTTGAAAAGCCAGAGGGATTCATGCAAACAAACAGTGTCAACAGAAACTGGAGTAGCAAGCTCCTAATAGTTTTACCACTAATGAAAGCCCTTCTGAATGGACTAGATCCTGACTTGGACTAGATCCTGACTGTGTTCTGTCCACCCGAAACAGTGGCAGCTATGCCCAAGTATGGTGAAACGATACTGGTTAGGGGTATCCAAGGAACCCCTAAATGTCATAACATGCATTCCTGCTATTAGGTACATTGCTACAGAATTAACTCGTGTTCTTTACGGCTCCTAGTGCTTGCAAAAGTACCATGGATAGTAATGACCTCTCTCGGTAAGACTGAATGTGAGTCCAGTAAGTCTCCTTTTTGTTTCACACAAAGCTGTAAAAAAGGAGCTAATTAAGAGCTCACTTTAAATATATATATATGTACCTAAAATGTCCTTCCTTTGGATTCTGATTTAGGCTTAACCTTTTCTTAACTCTGAATGTGAGTGTGCTGCTTGTTGCCAGTGACAGCAATCTCCTCCTCCTTATCAATATCTGTTTTACACAGAAAGAATAATAAAATATTGGAATGGTCTGCCCAGAGAGGTGGTGGAGTCACCATCCCTGGATGCGTTTGAAAAGAGACTGGATATAGAACTTGATGACACGGTTTAGTGGAGGTATAGGGCATGGGTTGGACTTGATGATCTTAGAGGTCCCTTCCAACCTGGTGATTCTGTGATTCTGATAGGACAGATACAGAGGGTGCTCCTCTCAGAGGTACCTGTGATTCATGATTTTCCAACATATCTTCCTGATTACNTGGTTTAACCCTTTCTTAACCCTGAATGTGAATCGGCCGCTTGTTGCCAGTGACAGAAATCTCCTCCCCCTTATCAATATGTGATAGGACAGATACAGAGGGTGCTCCTCTCAGAGGTGCCTGTGATTCATGATTTTCCAACATATCTTCCTGATTACTGTTTTTTTTATCACACTTATTTTTGTACTAAGGTAATAAGGACCTAAAACTATGCTGAATACAATGCTTTATCTTATACAAGGATTCTTGTTATGTTCTCTGACTGCTCTCCATTTTTTTCTGTGTATCATGCACCTCAGTAATTTTTGATTGCTACTGTTACAAAGCCATCAAACTTAACATTATTTAAAACTATTTCTAAAGCTTTTATATTCCATTTTGTGATTCTGTGCCCCCCTTGTTTCAATTTGATCCTGTTAAAAAATCAGTGGGAAAACTTCTCTCTGATTCAGTGAGCTTTTGCTATTGTATGAGGACTGTTGTTTGATACCACTTCTAAAATTCCTATTCATCCCAATAGCAGAGAGCAGAAGGTTTATTACTGCATGTGTAATGGAATGCCCATTTATCTATCAATCACTGCTAGAACTGCAGCAATTAACCATTCAATCACAAGGATCGACAGTTCCCATAAAAAAACCAGGATAGATTACATATGTATATTTATTACTTTTCAGAACGAATTCTTGTGAGTTGTTAAATTTCCCTTAAAAAAAATAAAAAATTATAATAATAAAAAAAAATATAAAATATCCAAGTATCCACTTTAATGAGAAATGCAGTAGAAGTGGTATAGAAAAGACTGAGGATCACACTGCTGATATTATTCTCAATTTACAGCAAAAATCTTGTTCCAAATTATTTTTTTTTTACTCATTTCTATATGCCCTGCTTCCCTGGTGTCGTGGTTTAAACCCAGCCATGCAGCTCGTTCACTCACTCAACCCCCCTTTTCTTGCCCTTCCCTGCCTCTAGAGGGATGGGGAGGAGGATCAAAAGAATGCAACTCCCACAGCTTGAGATAAGAACAGTTTAGTAACTAAGGTATAACACATATCACTACTGCTACCACCAATAATAATAACGATAAAGGAAATAACAAGGGAAAAGAACACAGCATCTCACCAACCACCAACAGATAACTCATGACACCCCAGCTGAGTGCTGACCAAATACCTCCTTCAACCCCTCCAGAAAACTAGCCCTTCTGGATAACTCTCAGTTACATCCTGGGCATGACGTGCTATGGTATGGAATACCTCTTTGGTCAGTTTGGGTCAGGTGTCCTGTCCCTGCTTCCTCCCGGCCTCCCGTCCTCAGTCGGCAGAGCATGAGACTCACAAAGTCCTTGGTCAGAGTAAAACATTACTTAGTGACAACTAAAAACATTGCTGTTATCAGCTGTGTTCCCAGGTTGAGTCAAAATACAGTGCTGCACCAGCTACTAAGAAGGATAAAAATTGACTGCTATTGCTGAACCCAGGACACCTGGAAATTCTAAACAGCATTGAAATTGATTGCCATGAAGCTGCAAGGTCAGAATTTAAGGAATCCTTAATTTTTGCAATTCCTACTGCCTTCATCTGGAGCTTGTGGCACTCAAACATTTTGAAAAACAGCCTCCTGGTCTAAATTGGCTAGGAAAACAATGCAAAATGATAAATCTCCCTCTGGCTGAGCCAAACTTCACCATGGAGTGGTAGGCCTGATGAAGAACTAGGAAATAAACTCCATTCTTCATCATGGGAAAAAAAAGAGCTCAAGCCTTCAGGCAAATTGATCAGCTGGTAGTTGGTAATTATCGCTGTTCTTGTGGAAGAGGCAGGTGCCTAATGCATCTGCTGCTAAATTTCAGCATCATTCAAGATTTATTTTTGCTAACAGTAGTGCAACTAAACGCAGCAATTGCATATGGAAAATTCATAGTCAGATTTCAAAGTCAAAGGCCAAACAGCTTCTCCTGGTGACTTCATGGGGTTCTAATGTGTTCTGTGTCTTTCTACTCAAGAGCTCTTCTCCAAAGAAAATAACCCTTTTTAATCCAAACTTGAAACTACTGATTGTGACATCTGTTGGCTCCTAAAAATGTCACATTTGAAATTACATCTCTTGTTGGTGCAGAATGAAGGTTGTCCAGTTGTCATATGGCCTGACACTTTTCCACTTGGAGTTAATAGAAGTCTTAGTCAGTGATGTGAAACTAGCATATCAATGAACCCCCCTTCCTCACCTTAGTGAGAGATGCCCATGAAATCTTAATCCACATGCAGTTATGGCATGGTATCCACCCCATCTCTATGTTGAGGGAATGAATTGAACAGCCAAATGCTTCTCAGGAACTCTTTATATTCCCTATGGGCACTGCACAAGATACCTAATGTAAATATGACTTATCCATATGGTTATTCAAATGAGAGATGCTACAATGCATAAAAAAATAAATGTGGATATATACCTCTGCTCTGCCCACTGTTGCAGAAACATCCATCTGGTCTTACATCTTCTGCTCCCTTTTTTTCTTCAACTGCATAGATGTCATCTTTATTTTATCTGCAGGTCCTGAAACATGCTCTTTAATTAGTGTCACAACAGAAAACCAAACTGTGGTATAGGAAGGAGAAAGAATACTACAACTGCTGCTAGTACATTGCTCACCCAAAAAACTATGATGAAATTGCTGCTAGTGTCCAAGTTGAAGAACCAGAAAAAATCACACATATTGTTCTTCATGTCTTCATTATGATATTTAATCTGTTAGCCAAAGTAGTAACTAAGGACCTGTTTGTCTTTATGTTTAAGTGAAGAAATATTTTTTAGTCTGAGACATTCAACTTTGCTTTCCCAGAAAGAAGCATCATCTTTCTCTACTACATTTCAAGTCATATTTCTTTCTAAGAGAAACTTCTAGCATACAAAAAAGAGTGGATTGCAGTAATAGCCTCTTGAAGCTAAAACACAGTGCTACATTTGGGATGAAGTGTTGGCTCCTTCAGATGACAATTTTTAAAACCATATTATTTCTATTACATCATCTGTAGAGACCAACAAGAATTTTGGGACCTTACAGAAGTAACTGCTACCACAGAAGCATATGCAAATATGCTGAGGCTCAGGCAACTGTCATGTTAATTTCCTGCTGTTCCTGAGGTACCAGCTGGAGTCACCTCTGCTGAGGACTTCTCACAAAGTATCTCAGGCACACATAGGCAAAACAGGGTCCATGCCTGTATTATAAATCAACAGTAATGTCTGAAACTTATGTATGAAAAATTCTCTTATCAATTGTCAATCTCTGTTTGAAAAACAGGCTGTTTACTGATCACAGAAATATGAAAATGAATAAACTTTGAGTTTATACATTGAGTATTAGTATTAACTTGCAAATAAACCAGATAATATATGCAATCTTCCCTCCATCTTTCTGATAAGCTTGCTCCAGTACAACGTTTGGACACTTTCAGCTTGCTTTATTTTCCTGCAATTATGTAGTTTCCTCATCTTTGGTCTTCATTCAGAGATGGTTTCTCAGTCTCTGAGGGATAACCATGATGCGCAGTGTTCACCTCCTGGAGCTGGCAGAGCTTGAGGAGAATGGCAGCTTCTCAGTTCATTTATAAACACTTCAGAACCCTGCCAGCAACAAATAGTGAGGAGCCTTCACAGCAAGCAGCAGAGCATGTTTTGAGTTAATAGCTGACTGATCCTCAGATTTAGATGAAAGCAGCAATGTGCTAGTTTGTGCCCAAATGGCACCAACACTGAGACAGGAAACAAATATTTTATTCTTGCTCCAAGACAGTCACTGAGTCTTTAAGGTGATCCTTAATGCCTATATTTATAATTTCCTCACTCATCTATGCTCTGATTGACTCAATTCTTAGAGGATGTGTGCATTCAATCTTCCAGGCAAAGTGCCCAAATGAAAATTTCTTGTGTAAGTTCAAAATCATGAACTGTTGCAGCTGAATTCTGAATGTCTCTGGATCCTCGAAGCTGAATTGCTTTTCCCTGTTTTCAGCATGTATGTGAATAGAGAGCTCTCCAGCCTAAACCTGTTTTTCCTTCTCTATCACTTCTCTTCATTTGAGGGGCTTACAAGGTAAATACTATAGTATCAAGCATATGGATTACCCTAACAAAATAGATGGTTTCTGCTTCAATCAAAAAAATTAAGACTGAAACTGGTTATAAGAGAGTTCATGTAGAGAATCTGTCTTAGAGAATGTTCTCTATCACCCCTTTAACCGAGCATCTGTTTGTCAGAATTGCCTCAGATGTATTTTGAACTTAAAATGTGCATTCATAAATTTAGCAAATACTTTGAGTAGGTTTCTATTTCAGGGGATACTATCAATACACTCTTGTCTGCTCACGGCAAGGGGGCTGGAACTAGATGAACTTAAGGTCGTTTCCCACCCTAATTATTTTATGATCCTATCCTATAATTTTATATATATATAAACTTTGCTTTAGAAGTAAAAATATAGCACTACTCTTGGCTTTTGATCACAGATAAAAATTTTTGGCAAATGAAAAAAATCCAGATGGTGATTAGCAAAAAAATACTCCTGTTTTTTTTACCCCCCTTCTGACAAGAAAACCAAAGTTTATTGTTGTATTAAGTGGATTACAATATCAATTCCTGAGTTCCTGCTTCAAACAAACAACATGGGGAGCTGTCTCAGCAAAAAGTAGTTCTTGGATAAGCTGTTCAGTGATTTTCATTTTTGCCTTCAGGCATGAGAGATTGACAAGTTTATCTTCTTGAAATTGGAAGCAGATGCCTGCCAGTAGAGTATTAGGGACTTGTAGAATAATTGCAGCAAAGAGGAGGCAGCAGAGGCAAAATAAATACACAAAGGCATTGGAGTTGTGTGGCTGCTTAAAAAAACTTTTGTAATCTCTCTTTGGATATTTTTATTTTTTTGGAGGTGGAGAAAAAGCTTTTGCAGAACACACTGGACTGAGACTCTGAAAGTTTCTCTGCACTTTCCAAATTAGTTACAGATTTCTTCTGTCAATTTTGGTACAGGACTTAAGATGGGATAGAAAAGAGCACATAAGAGCTTAAAATGCAACTTTAAAAGAAATTAGGCACATACATCAGAAGAGATCCAAAATCTCTTCATATGTCTTTTCAGATGCTGATGAATTCAATGATCTTTGAGTCCAGCAGAGATATACTGTATATCAAGCTTACAGGTCACATCCAAAGGACATTGATCTTTTCATCACAGAAAACCAGTTAGCTGCATGAAGCTCAGCTGGTGAACATTCCTAGAGATGCTATCACTAGCCTCAGGTTGTCTGGGACAGACTATGTACTTTTAATTCCCACAAACATTATGAGGCAGATTTTTCTTATGGAAGATAAGAACCTTTTGTAATAAGAAATGTTTGATGCTAAAATTAATTAATTAACTCTGCAAACAGTAAAATGAGCTTGATAAATCTAGGAAGAAAAGCACGAATTTAAAATTTTGCATTACCTATGGCAGTAGCAAAAGGCATATATCTGACTTCTGCTTGATCTTTATTTACCGTGTAGGCATATCGGTTTAATGAAAAACACAGTGCTTGGCAGAAGAACCTATAGAACTGTGGCTTGGGTGGGACTATGCATAAAAGAGGGGACTGAAAAGCTCAAAGCTGAAGATGGACTAGGCAGACAGAAATTCAACAACAAGCGCATGCAGACAACAGCAGGAGCAGAAGCCTAGCTTCTGGTAAGAGCAGACTAATGTACAAGCTCACAAAATCAGAGACACTGGCACAGGATTTGTGCAACTTTAGAAATAATGGAAGTAGCCTTAAAACAAGATAGTGCCTCATTCTTGAAGGACATTGTGGGCAATGTGATGTATGTTTGGGTTTAAGCAATCTTCTTAAATCTCACTAACAGTTATCTGTCTATTCAAATAAATAAATACAATCAGCATAATACAGTAAGTATTTTGAGTTTAAACACAGAATATTTACGTGATCATGGTTTGCATGTAGAAAGCCCTGGTTTTATTTGATATATATGTTTTAAAGAAGCGGGAAGCTCATACAATCCCAGGAGGGTTTTTACAATATCTGAATGTTTGTTATGATTTAAAGAGTTCTTAAAGCAGAGTGGGGCAAGGAAAGGGAGGAGAGAGAAAACATCAGAGAGTCCAAAGCCAAGGGTGTAAACTCATGCATCAATTTCATAAATTAAGGAAGAATAAGAAGATGGATGTAGGAAATGATTCCACCATGGGATGCTCTTGTTTCCAGGCAGAATAAAAAAGGATCTATTTCTTATGAAGGACAGGTAAATTCAAAGAGAGATAATTCACAGGCTTGAATTGAGAGAGGAGTAGGTTTCTGACAATATCTTGAACAAACAAGAAACATGACCTCAAGGAAATTTCCAAAAGCAGTTCAACACTGGAGAGGATAAGGATTAAAGAAACTGGTAAGTATAATCTATAATTGAGTTTTCATCTCTTCATTTGCAAACCACCATTTCATCCTGATTTGATAGATTAAAGATGTTTCTTTTAAATCTTGGCTGGTTTCAAAGTGATTTTAGGGTATTCTGACAAACTTGTTTCCTTGTCAGATTGACAAATATGACAGACTGAAGTGGAATGCCTCTTTATACACTGGGAAAGTTCCATCAGTTGGGAAACATAATCTAAACATTATTCCCAGACACTGACAGCTACAATAGAGTAAGCCAATTTCCTGCTATGAACTTCAACATCTATTCATTGTGTAGGAGGTGAAGAAAATCATGGTGGTTAGGAAAATAAAGCTGTTGTCATTATAGAGGTTCAATTCAGGCTGACTCTGGCACCAGAGGCAGGACAGGTGCATGAATGCCATTGGACCTTGCTAACAAGTCTCTGCCACTGTGGCACTGATTTCAGGTACTAAACTAATCTGGTCTCTAACCTTGAATTACACAGATTTATAGGAGCAATTGTTGTTTGATCAGGCTCCGCTCAGTATAAGCTCACCACTCAGGTCCTAACTCACCTTGGAAATTGCACTTAAAATTCAAATTTTCAATTTCTCTTTAAGATCCTGGCATTTCTGATGAGCTGGACAGTTCCAGACCTTAAGGCAAGCTTGAACTTTATTTGCTCAGAATAAGAAATTAATATTTGTCACTCAGTGGGTACTATCTATTTCACAGAGAAGACAGTTTAGAACTAGTTCATTTTGGTTACCACTATGTTAAAATGAAAGCTGAATATAGTCTAATCCTCCTAGATCATTATGAGAGTCACTGATTTCAGTGTGTATGTTAAAGAAGTGTCAGATTGTTAATGGCTGCCAATTTCCAGGAAATGTTATCTGAAAAACTGACTTGTGATATCTTTCCAAAGTCTAAATTTTGATCCTTTAAGAGTATGACTTCATTATGCAAGACGGTAAAGGTGTAATATATGAATATTTGGGAGAACTACTTATGAATAGATGGAGTTTCTGAGCTGATGTTTTCCACTGTGACTCAAGATCCTCAATATTACACTGGAGACCTTCAGAGCAGATGTTTGCGTAACTGTTTTGTTCCATATTTGAAGACAAATTTCTATTCACAATATATTGCTTTAAATGCAATTTGAGGGGGGGGGGAGGGGAAGCAAAAAAGCAAGAGATCTTAATATAACAAGTTTTTGTAAATAATAATCAACCCAACCACATAAAATTATTTAACTAAAATGGAATGAGTGCTTACTGTGTAACAATATATCACTAATGATTGGAGCAGGTGCAGAGTGTCTTAATAAATCAGTAACCTGGAAAACACATAAATTATTTTGAAGGTTAATGGATTTCTTTGTTTGCTCTCCAAAAATCATGGAGACATTTTCCTGAATACTTCAAACTATTCAAAACCAAACTAAGCCAATAACCTTGATAAAAAACTCAGGTAGGTTTATAAAACAGAATACAGTACTATTGACACAAAAATAAGCAGAATGTATTTATGACTAGGAGCAAGTGGAACTATTGTAGCATGATTCATATTGGACTGTAGATAAAATGCTAAGAAGAAACAATTTGACTTACATCTTCCACCTTGTTTGAAATTAATTCAGATCACGAATTTTCATCAGAAATATTCTTTATGGAAACAGCATTTTTTATTTTATTTTATTTTATTTTATTTTATTTTATTTTATTTTATTTATTATTTTTTTACCTCTCTAGTGGCAAAGACTTCTAAAAATCAGAATGGGAATCTTGTCAAAATATGATGTAGTAGCTAATCTGATACTTGAAATATTTGTCTGTAATCTTGCAGACCATGGAATTTTGACAATAATTACCTAATCAAAAAGGTGGAGGCTTATAAATTTTAAGGAGTCTTCATTTCATTTCCAAAGACCAAAAACTGGAATCTTTTATTGAACAGACTGAATACGTGTTTTCCCATCTATACATTTATACTTTTGTCATACAAATTTCAAAAGTATATATGCAAAAGAGATGTTAGAGCATAAGCTGGATAAGAGTGTATAATATATGATTACATTATGCAATGCAAATTTTTTAGATGTGTTTAAAATTCAACAATAGGGACATGGAATCTGGCACCCACTTTCATGACAAATTGAATACAAAGCCTTTAACAAAGACTTTATTAGACAGCTAATATGGAACAGATTTTATAGAAGAAAATAGATTTTAAATCATATTTTTTCACAAAAGTGAAATATTCAGAGGTTTAGAGTATTTTAATAAAAAAGGAATTCTTGTTTTCCTTAGTCTTTCAGTATGCTCTTGAACTTCCAGAGAGATGAAGAAAAGGAAGATTTAAACAGATTGCTTGTCCACTTAGACAGTAGGCAATTTCACCACCAAAAAAAAAAAAACCAAAACCACAAACCAAAACCCACAGAAATTTATGATTGTATAGGTGCAAATTTCATAATGAAAATTGATTTGCAAAGTAAATGTTATTGATAAAAGCCATTTATTTTCTTTACTGTTGGAAAAGAAAAAAATACACGTGCTTTTTAAGCATGCACTGTGTGGTTGCCTATTTTGACTAAATTATGTACAGCTCACATCTGAGTTTGTTTTCTTTTCACAGTTTATTCTACCCATAAGTATTTTGTTGTTAACTATACTCAGCTGTAAGTCCCTTAGATTAAATAGAGTATTTCAGGTTTATAGTTGCAGAAGCAAACAAATCAGCATCAAATATTCAGCTACCAATTGTTAAGGAAGGTGGCAGGGGGCAGGAAGAGCAATATCCACCTCTGTTGATTTTTTTCATCTTATCACCTTCTGAATTCTTACTGTCTAGAAGGATGTTTATTTTTCCTTATTTTGAGTATATCAGAAATGCTTTTAATTTTCACTTAGTTAATTAATTATTATGTCTAGGGATTTTAATTCACACAGTGGTGAAAAGGGTTTACTTTAGTTCCCTTCAGCCTACACTGGCTACTTTGAAATGCACCACTGAGATCCTCAGGGCAGCCCTACAGATGGCAGCAACAATTGTGTCATGTGTTCCCAGGGGCAATCCACGGTGACAGTAGGACAAATTAAAAATAGTTTGTCGTTTTGGAAGATATATTTAGTACAGGGTATTTTTCAAGCAAAAGAGCAGAGAGGATGGGCATCTGGAGGCAAAAGATTAGAAAACTTTACAGCAGGAGTGGCAGAGATATATGGTGCTCTCATGCAATACAGCCTGGTTTAGAGAAGATGGCCTGTTAGGCAAAGCCTGAATAAGTGACTATGCTTCATACAGGGATGTGGATCAAAGAGATAGACAGAGGACTAGAACAAAAAATCCTTGTTTTCGTCCCAACTCATCTGAAGTCAGTTCAGTTCTTTCCTGTCTCATAAAACCAACATTTCACAATAAACAAACCCAAAGCTGAAAGTTAACTAGACTCTCTTGTATAACACGGAAAATTGAATAAGACCTGTTGTACAAACTGAAATATTTCAAATAATGGCTAAGAGCTTTCTTACAGAAACCCTGCAGTCCACATTCCAGTTTCAGAGTCTGAGCACCATACACTTCAGACTCCAGTGCTTTTCATCTTGTATGAGCCAAACAGCCTTCTTTTTCCTATTATCCTACAGTTTGTATTCATGTAATCTTGCTTTCTTGCTCTCAAGATAAACAAGCAATTGACAGTCCTTTCATTTTCAACCAAGCTTACAATTAAAAAAGCTGCAACCACTTTCATAGACATAATTAGTAGCATATGGGAATTCTGGATCCAGATCTCTACCATGGCTGTCATTACTGAAGCAGAAGATGTGTCTAGACTGCAGTCAGAGAGGTGATGGAAAGTTCTACCTGAGTTGTCTCTAGCTAATTTGGATTTCAATAACAGAGGGAATGCATGAAAGGGACTTCTGTTTGGTTGTACCAAAAAAAATTAATTATTTTCATGACCTTGCTGAGTCAGCTTTGTTATCATTTGCATTCAAATGCAAAGGACTAAATGTTTTATTTCTTTTGTTCTTAAATTCAGAAATACTGCGAACACTACCAATATCTCTGTGGAGCCAATAGTACTTTGAAAGCCCTGATGCTACCTATATTATGGGCCAGCAAGTAAAGGTTGTAGGTGTTCACAACACCTGGGCTATTCATCTCTACAGCACAGGTTTCAATTCAGCTATTCCTGCATGGAGTCTGTCTGTCAGTGCCAGAACAGTGGCATTCCTCATATGAAGACTTTGAAAAATACAAAAATCCAGTTATCTCACTGTATTTTTCTTTGATTTACACTGAGTTAAAAATATGAACTTAAACTCTAAATTAAAAATTTCAGTGTAGTGTTCATTAGCTGATGTTCATCATGCCTCTGGCTGATTAAGGAAGTCAGTGTTTTTCCTCTTTGTGGTGATATTAGATCACTGTGCTCATCTTTTGATGAAACAACAAATAGAGAGCTTTAAAACCCTAATTTTAATGGATTTTTCTCATTCTTTTAGTCATGATTGGAACTTTTTTCTCTTCCTTTTAACAGCGTCATACTATTTTAAAAGAATACTGTCACAGCAGACTTGTATAGAATATTAAAGTTTCAGTTTCAGCAATGCCACACATGGGAAGAAAATATAATTGTTTCCTTATTCACTATTATCCTGATAACTAGACCCAATGAATCGTCCTGCCACAATATTGTAGCTCTGGAAAAATGAAAATTTGTTTACTGTGACCACAAAGTCCTGTCAGGAATCATGATCTGCTTCTTTAAAAATTCCGTTTAATAGAGAACCTTTGCATTTTCTGTTCTAATTTTGGTGTGCATGTATATGCATGCTGTGCTATATATTAGGGGCAAAATAAGTGAACTTCTGCACTTTATTCAGGAAGACATTACATTGCAAAATATGCATTCTGCTCTAAACAAATAAGTAGATTGACAGACGTAGGGCATAAGGATAAAATGAAAAACAACTGGTTGGCTCACAGAAGACAAAAACTGAGAATGGAGAAATTATACAAAAATTTTAGAAATGGGTCAATTGTAAATACCTGTTAAAAGTGTTTTAACAAAGATGGATATTTAACTAGTCGTAAGGAAATGAAATTATAAAAAATTGATATTGAACATCTGAAAATCTTTTTTCTTTGAATGTGTGATGCACATTTGCTAAAGGAAGATTTGTATCTTAGGACTGGAAAAAATATTTGGATGGAAATAATCTTGATTGAGTAGAGATGTGGACCAGATGGTCTCATTATTTCAGTAAATAAATAACGTAATGAGTCTAATACCATGATCTATTAAGTAAGCAAATGCCATTTTTCATTACCAATTTTCTAAAAATAGCTTTTGGAAGTAAATGGTCACTCTGAATGCAAAACATACTTCAAAGAAATTTTAAGAAGAAAATAATTCCATTTTCAAGGAAGTCTGAGTAGATATGAAATTAAAATATACATCTACCTCTTGGTTTTAAAGCAGAGATGCATCTTGGGAAATTGTAATACAGCATAGCCCATGGTAAACTAGTTTCAGTGAAAACCATACGAAGTTAATTTTCTAGATTTTATCAGTTACCTTCTATAAAATATTGTTGGAACACTTTGATTTTAGTGGTATTTAAACCAAACTCTAAATTTAACCTTTTAAAATAAAATAAACTGTAGACTCTAAACATAATGAATACTCCAGAAAAAAAAATAAACAAACCAGGCTTATTCATGCACCAGAAAAAAATATATCAAAATAACATTAAAGTTGTGATAAGAAATAAAAAAATTAAAGAATTTTGTTAAAATAATACTTACCATATGGTGTACAACACATTGATATGACTGAGTACATTTTAAAAGCAGTTAAGAGACACCCTGTCGTGTCTAGGTGTAGGCTGACATCTGGCAACTCTTCTTTCTTAACTCAGAGTTTAATTCCATTTGATTTTGTGTCACAATCCTCCTTTTAGCATACTGAACTAACTTCCTAATTCTAGGTTTGCAGTCACAGCCTTTTACATAGCATACAAATAGTTATATGGAATTGAAGCCTATTTCTTAATGTCTTGTAGGCCATCAAGCTAACAGCAAAATGCTACATCATTTTATATCTTTTTCACCAGGTATTGTTATTGAGATGTCTTTCATTTGTGGTAATATGCAGCTTTTAACAATATAATGCAGTACTGAAATTTTTGTTTGCATACTCACCCATAAAACATATGGTGCCTTGAACTTTCCTGTGTTAATTGGCCAAAGTGCATCTGACTGGTTCCTCAAACAAGTCAAATTATGGTTACAGTTCAGTTGTCAGATGATCAGTTCCTCTAAGTGCAAACAAGTTGCACTTTTAAAATTTAACCTTAAATAAGATAAACTTGCTATTCTGCTTTAAGCCCTCTTGGTTGTCTCAAACGATACCAGAAGCTTACACAATCCCCTAAACACACTTTTTGGCTTACTTTGGCTTACCTTTTCCATTGAATATGGTTCTCTTGTATGTCACCATCATATCTGTCATCCTTTCGTTTTGCAGATAACTCAGATATTCTAGGGTAATGTTCTCCAAACACTTTTTTATTGTGCACCCCTATCTGTACAAAAGTTTTGAGTGTGAATCCCCAATATATGTGTACACCCCCAAAAAAACTATGATAAAAATATATACATGTACTACTCTATTACTAGATTATTTACATTAAAACATTCACAAAAAAGTTTGAAAATGGTGAGATAAAGATGAAATAAACACTATTTAAAATATTATATATGTATTTAAAATATTTTCTTTTATTATTAATACTAGAAAACCTATTTTCTTCCTGTACTTCAGTGGATTGTCTTGTACATCTCTCTTGAGAGACCAGTATCCTAGGGCATCTCTTATGATATCAGGCACCTTTTACAGCCAACCAGGCTCTGTTCAAGGACTAAAATGAGAGTTTTGTTATGCAGCACACATGAAAACAATTCAGTTTAGGCATTTTACCACACTATCCCACCATCTGTCCCCATCTTCATGGCTCTGAAGGGGAGAGGGCAGGAAACAGAAAGAAACAAATTCCTTTAAACTTCTTTCATATTTCCTCCTGTCTTGTGGCATTAAGTCTTTCCATCAGCTGTCTGCAAAAATATAAAACTAGCAGCTGATGTACAAAACTGAATACAAAATTACATCACTGTAAATATACTAGTGAATGAAACATGGCATTTTGGCTATTTGTAATACTTATTTCTTGTAACAGCTGTTGGCACACTGGCTGAGATGGAGTTAATTTTCCCCATAAAAGCCCTCATAATGTTGTGCTTTGCACTGGAAGGTGTTGATATGAGTTTCAGTAGGCTAGGGGTAGGCAAGATCTTAGAAGGGGATATAGCCAGGACAGCTGACTCAAATTCACCAAAGGGATATTCTATGCCATGTGGCATCTGCATCTTTATCTTAACCCATGAGGTTGTTTTCCCTCTTTATTTCTCCCTTCCCTGTCCTCATGAGGAGGGGAGTGATAGAGCAACTTGGTGGGCACATGGCATCCATCTCCTGGGGCCAGGAGAAACCAGGTCAATGAATTAGCTTCAAGACGGGAAAAATTTCATTAAAAGGCATGGATTCCATCATGAGCAGACATAGTTCCTGAAGAAATTCCTCAGCACCTTGAAATCTGTGAAGTGGTTATATTCAATAGACACTTATGCCTCTAAAGGCAACTGGTAGCTAATGTGTTGACAAGAATCATAAGAATAACATGTCCTGGAAAGAACTTGTTCAAATATGTTCACATAGCTATTGTATAACCTTGATAGTGAGATGGTATTTTTAATACAAACCTCAGATAAGGCCCCTCAAACATGACGCTTTTGCATTGTTCCTTCAGTTACCAGATTTCTATAGTTTGAGTACAAACATCATGGCTTTTTAATACCTATTCTAGTGGAAAAATAACAGAGAACATAAAATGAACTTTTCTGAGTTAGAAGAAATATTCATCTGGCCCAGTCTTACATCTTTGAGAATAGCTCAATACTGCAAAATAAAAAAGAACCACATATATTTAAGATAAATCCTTTTCACATACTGCCTACCAGCTTCTGGTATTCAGTCATTTGAAACAGAGATTACATCTGAACCACATTTTACCACCTTTACCAGATCTATTCCCAATGAAACCATCTGACCTTTTAAAACTCATTTATGTTTTTGTTCCTAAAGCAATCTATGACAATGGGCTCTACAGCTGAATGATGCACTGGTGTCCTGGGTTCAGCAGTAGCAGTCATTCTTCTCCTTCTTACTAACTGGTGCAGTGCTGTGGTTTTGACTTTCAGCCTGGGAGCAGTGCTGATAACAAAGTTTTTATTTGCTGCTCAGTAGTGTTTACTCTGACCAAGGACTTTCTGAGTCTCATGCTCTGCCAGGGAGGACGGGAAGCCAGGAGGAAGCAGAGACAGGACACCTAACCCAAACTAGCCAAAGGGGTATTCCATAGCACAACACATCATGCCCAGTATATAAACTGGGGCAGTTACCTAGAAGGGCTAGATCACTGCTCAGGTTGGGCTGGGCATCAGTCAGTGGGTGGTGAGTGACTGTATTCTCTTCCCATGTTATTTCCCTTATCATTATTATTGGTGGTAGCAGTAGTGATTTGTGTTATACCTTAGTTACTGGTCTGTTCTTATCTCACCCTGTGGGAGTTACATTCTCTTGATTCTCCTTCCCATCCCTCCGGGAGCTGGGGAAGGAAGGTAGGGGGGGAGTGAGCGAGTGGCTCTGTGGTTCTGGGTTGCTGGCTGTGCTTAAACCACGACAACTGTGTGAAAAGCACTTACATTTTTTTGCTTTAAACTCTCTGCCTAATAATACATTGGGTCGTCCTTAGTTCTTGTGTTGTGCCAAATAGTGAATAATTGTTCCTATTGTTATGCAGCACATCACTGTGATGAATGTCTTGCTCATATTGCTAGCAAACTGAGTTCTAGTCTATTAACTCTCTCCTTTTATGAAAGCTGTCATATATTTCTGATCATCTTTTCTCTTCTCCTCTTCTCTTCTCTTCTCTTCTCTTCTCTTCTCTTCTCTTCTCTTCTCTTCTCTTCTCTTCTTTTCCTTCTCTTCTCTTCTCTACTCTTCTCTTCTCTTCTCTTTTTTCTCTTCTCTTCTCTCTCTGTTTTTTTTTTTTTTTGTTTGTTTTATTTCAGATAGGTGTACCAGAACAGTACATGTTATGCAAGATATAGGTACATCGTAGATTTATACAGACTGCAGTGATGTTCTCTGTTCTGCTGAGTACTTAAGATATTACTATCACAAATATAAATTGCACTGCAAATTCTTCTGCTACTGTGATTTAAAAGAACTGGGAATGAGGCTACAGAAGAGAACACAAAATAAGTATTATTGTCACAGACGTGATACTTGTAAGCACTGTGTTGTATTTCCATTTAACCTAGTCTGTCTCCTATATATCTTCATATATAACCTGTCTCATTTATCTTCATGTATAAGTATGTCTTATCAGACTAAGAAATATTTTCCTTTTGCAATTTCATACTTACTACAAGAAAATCTGTTTAAAAAGGCTGGGTTGGCCAATTCTGTGATTTCTTAAGAAAGAAAGAAAGAAGGAAAGAAGGAAAAGAAATAGCACTGTGAACTTGATCAGAACTTCACCATGACTTCTAAATTCTCAGCAAAGAGGTAGGGGGTGTTTTCTTCTCTGGTAAGTGTTTACAATAATTTAAAAATTAATGAGGACAAAAAAATCGTCAGGGATTGTTTTTCTCTTTTAGCAGAATTAGCAGACAAAGGAAAGACTTTTCACTGCATTCATCTTATGACCATTGCCAACAGCAAGTGATCTAGCAGGATAAAATGAAGACCAGAAAAAAATAATGACTTTGTCATAATATGCTTGGTTTTTCTCTTATGTAAAAAATAAAAATCAGATTAATGAATCTGTAAGAGAGCATTCAATTAAAAATGTTTCATTGGAATAATGTTTTAACTGGAGAATTGCCTGTGATATTTTCAATAATGTTTCAGCTATCATGGTTCTGTGCTGCTCATAGGAAATAAAATTACAGTTGATCTGCTTTTTGAAAGCTAGTCATTCCTCTCTTATTTAGTGAATTAGTAGGATGTGTTTGTTTAAGAATATGATTCAGTTTAACATGGCATAACATTTGGTGGATGCATAATAAAAAATATTCCAAAAGATAACAGCAAACAAAAGTTTAAAAAAATCCTACAAGCCAAACAGAACTAATGTTGCTTTATTAATACTTGAAATCTGAAAAAATGTGCAAATTAATCATTGCTTAATGCCTATTTACCAATAACACTAGTTACAATAAACTGCACACCAATTTATATTTTAATGCAAATGTACATTGTTAGGTCTACAATGTATTCCATCATTGATTTTCACAAGGAATTTAACAGGCACTAGCTTCTTTTTCTTGTCTCTAAGATGGGAATTATTCTGTATATTTAGGAGGGATCTTATATTATTGCTTTTTACGTGCATTTTTCTATTTTCCATTGTAACATGAATGGTCAAAAATTTTTACTGGGTCAGACAAGCCTTCAGGTCTTGGCATACCATGCTTGTTCTGTATGTCCCTATTAAGTACCAAAATCTATACCCAAGAGGTAGCTTACAAAACAGCAAGATGCTTATTTAAGACAGAAAGTACAGCTGCCAAAACAGGCTTATCTCTCATTTGACCTCAGCAGCTCTGTCCATTTTTGCATTGTGTACTTGGTCAGTTCTTTAGCTAAGTTTAGCAAGCTGAACCTAAAAGAGTGGTGTTTTTACACTCTGATATTACAAGTGTAATGAATCTGATGTTCTTAGCTACATTGAATTTGTACTCTGATTTAATACTTTGGTGCTAAACTCATGGTCAGACAACTCAGCATCAAACCTACTCCTATGATGAGTCTCTTGCTTACTAGCTATTTTGGCAATACACTGGCACTTAGCTCATCTACTGATTTCAGAAAATCACTGTGGGTCTTCAATTCACTTGAAATTCAGGGTTCTTTTCTACAGAGATAACTATATATGAATGTAAGAACAGAATTTTAGCCTTCTTCACACTTTAAACAGAACATAAATTAGAGATGCAAAAATAGCTTCTTGGCATGTGAATCCTTTGTGGGACTGGTTTGTTGGTTTTTTTTCTTTTCTTATTAGTATAGAGCATATTGTCAGAACTTAACTTATAATAAATAACAGATAATTAAAGTATGCTTACTCACAGCAAGGCTAAATTTGACCCTGTATTTGTGAACTGACAAGCCATCTAGGCAGCTACTGTGCCTCAGGTGGTGCTATTGTATTCCTAATCATACTTACTGTCAATTAAAAAAAAAAAAAAAAAAAAAAAAAAGTAGAGGAAAAAATA
>NDXB01000880.1:272147-292734 GCA_002631895.1 Agapornis roseicollis
CTTTAATATTCATTCCATAATTTTTTTTTTTTTTTTTTTTTTTTTTTATCCTGAAAGCCATTATGTTTGTAAAACACTATGTGTTTTTTATGTTATTTATGTAAAACATTATGTGTAAAACACAAGGAAGCATACAGAAGGTGGAAGCAAGAATGGGTAACCTAGGAGGAATACAGAAACATTGGTTATCCAGGGATGAAGTTAGGAAAGCTAAAGCCCACTGAGAATTGAATCTGGCACGGGATATCAAAGACAAGAAAGACTTCATTAAGTAAGTAGATGACAAAAGGAAGACTAGGCAAAATGAGGACCCATTGCTCAACGAGGTAGGGGACCTGATTACACAGGACAGGAAAACACTGAGATACTCAATGCCATCTTTGCTTTAGTCTTTACTAGCACGACTAGCCTTCAAGAATTCCCAGGTCCCAGTGGATGACTGGAGCAAGCAAAACGAATGCTCAGTGGGGAAGGATTAGGCAGGGAATACTTAAGCAAATGGGGCCATAATAGGATGTTCCCACTGGTGCTAAGGGAGCTGGCAGATGTCATTGAAAGGCCACTCTCAACTATAATTGATGAACCATGGCAACTGGGGGAAGTGTTCAACTTCAGGAAAGTAAATGTCACTCCTATCTTCAAGAAGAGCAAAAAGGAGCACTCAGTGAAATACAGGCTGGTCACCCTCCCCTCAATACCTGGAAAGGTGATGAAGCAGCTAATCCTAGAAACCATTTCCAGGCACACAGATTCTTCAGGAGTAGTCAGCATGGCTTCACCAGAGGTCATGATGGGGGAGCATGTACCATCAGCAAGTCTATTGATAACACAAAATGATGAGTAGCTGACTTAGTTATTGATCTCTTAGGTTGCATCTCAGTCCATTGTATTTATCCTAAAACTGGGAATCTAGACTGAGAAGAACGAGTCCAGGTAAGACCTAATCTAATCTTGCATCAGAAGATTTTTATAGGGAAATTGGAGACATGACTCTCCAGAAGGTCATTTACTGCACCTGTCTAGGGAAACAAAACTTTGCTCTGAACAAACATAAACAGCCCCCCCCAAAAAAACCCAAAACCAAACCAAAAAAACAAAGTGCTGTTGTACCAGGTAGTGGTTACTTCAATACTTTTGGAACAGGCAATATTTTAAAGCATGACTGAGGCTAAATCCTCCTCGTCCTTTCTTCAATTACTACAGTATCTTTGACATTCAACTGGAAGAATGTCTGAAAGGCATGTAATTTTTAATCCAGAAGATTTAAGGGACTGCTGTGAGGAATTCAGAATTACAGCTTGCGTAATACAGAACAACACAACTCGGAAAGAAAGCTATGGTACAGGTTGATTTTTATGTATAGGCAGAATTCAAAAGCACACCCATCTCAAGAACTCATTTTGCTTTGGAACTGTCCTGAAATCCAGACCCTTTTGCTGGAATTGCAGCAGAAAGCCTTTCCTGAGAGCTTTGAAATGAAATGATGGGAATTCCTCCAACAACTAAAATTACAGGTAATTTAATGTAACATCAGGAAAATAAAGAACATGAGTAAGTAGCTTTGTTACACAAGTCTAGAATAAATTCATAGTGTTTTCTTCTCTTCCCAAATGTTTCTCTACTTATGTATTTTCTCCTCTACAACTGGAACACATCAACAATTTTTGTTGTTGTATATCATGCTGTAGCTGATGCGTATTTTAAAAAAATTAAACAACTGTGGCTCAAGTCCAGTGTTTTCAGAAGAGATGTAACATGGACAAATTAGATCTTTTCTCAAGCATTCCCATATCTGCCCCTTTCTGTGCTGAATTCAATGCCAGCATTGCATCTGAAGCACTTCTATTTACATCTATGTTGTTACTCATGCAGAAGCTGTAACATTCAAGGTCACGACTCATAACAGGGAAAATCAAATTTTCCTCCAGTTCCTTTACCAGTGACTGCCAGTAAGTCCCATTAGTTGTTATAGTGTTTTAGAAGCTCTCTCCCTTTCTAAGCACAAAGAAAAGAATACCTCAGTCCTTTATAGGCCTTTCTTTTTTCTGCTTCCTCTGAGATCTCTCAGACTTCACACAGCTGATGATATCTTTCTCAGACTAGCAGAAACATCTCTCTAAGTAAAACTGCCAGCAGCAAATGTCAACTATTTTCTTTTATCAGTACTAAGATGGTCCCTAACAGCTTGGCTTAGTTTCTTGGTTCTTAGGTGTAGTTGAGAGCTGTGGCAGTTAATGATAATGACTTATGTTTGTCTAGTACCTTTCATCTAGCAGCATCTAGCAGGATCACAAAGTGTTTTATCTGATTGACAAAACGTGTAGAGGGAGCTCTGTGCCTACCACTGAAACACAACCAGCGAGGAGAACACTGCAACTAAATGAAAGTACAGAAAGAATTCATATAGACATCTGTATCTTCCTCTTCTGTGATAGCTGGGAAATAATATTGTGGAACAGTGCTATCATGGACTCCCAAGAGGTGGTTCAAACAGTAATTTTGTCACGTCATGGCATCTCTTCATCATTACTGAAGGAACAAAAGTCAGAAGTGTAAGGCTAAAAAGGAGAGGAGAAGCAAAAGGACTGGTATCAAGAGAAATCTGCAGTAGAACAGTGGGGATCTTACTTCCATCTAGATCATTGGCAAACTTGCCATTGTAATATCATATCTAGGTTTGGGGATTAGAGAAAAAGATTAAATTACCATAAAGTATTCTAATGATAATCACAAAATTGTTCAGAAATTTTTTTTTTTTTTTTAATTAGTACCATTAGTTGCATTTGTGAATTTGACACAAAAGAAGAACTTTAATAATAGGTATAATCATCAGAGAGTCAAGAGACAATGCAGAAGAGATGCACTGGATGTTCAAAATACCATTTAAAAGGAGCATGAAGCTATGACAAATGCAGTACTAGAAACAGAAGGAGAGCAAAATTATGAAGTTAATGACTTTTGGGTATCTAAAAGAAAAATAATCCCTGCTACTCTTCAGGCACTCATCTATTAGAAGTGTGACAGGAGAAGAAAGACTCTTGGGACGATGCGGTGATTGAAGGTCATTAAGGTCATGTATCCTTGGAAAGATCAAATGATCTCCTAGGTTACACGTAAGGAAGTATTTCCAACAGTGGTGTGACTGCATAAGGCATTGCTGAGACCATACCAGTAAAGATTTAGCAGTGTGTGCACAGGAAAGATTAAATAGGCCTGGAACTGTGCACTGATGGTTCAAAAGGACTTTAAAGGAAGTGTAGTGGTTCCATTGTGAGAAGAAATAAAAGAATTTGACTGGCTTATTGACATGGAGTCTGAGAAAAGTTGCGCTTTGTTTCAAAAAATGCAAAAGGGAGGAAACACCTTGGAAAAAAAAATATTTAAGTAAGATGGATGCAAACTGGATATGAGCAAATGCAGGCTCAGAATCAGAAAAAATATTTCTAAAAACATAGTAGCAGAACAAAATATTTTAAGATCAGGCAAAAGCATTTCTGAAAGGGTAATACTATGTAGCCATTGACCTTAATGGAGCCTGAATTCAGTAGTTCAGGATGTCACTCCCAATAGTCATTACCAATACTGCTGTTATGGAAATATAAGCCGATCACCAGGAGAACGAACACAAGGAAATTATCAAAGAGTTACAAGTAGCCACATGTTGAACAGTAGCCAGTAATTCTCTGTGTCCCTGACCTTTGCCCACATTAAATTCAAGGCTCTTTGACAGGTGAAGCCTTGTTTTGGGGTCCTACTAGCCACAAGACAACTACTTCATTAGATGTGACCATCAGTCACAGACCCAGGGTGGTTTTTTTAAAAAACATTGTGGATCTGAACATAGGAGATGGGTAGAAATACAGCATTTCAAAACTAAAATAATTTATAGGTAAATGTTAGGTTTAGCAACATTTCTATTAAAAAAAAAAAAAAACAAAACCAAAAACCAAAAAACAACAACAAAAAAACCCCAAACCAAAATAAAAAAAGTTCAAAGCACTCATTTTGGAGTTGCCTCACCCTTTTCATGCTGAGATTTTGAGATAGAAGGCTTTTCTATTTCATTTTTGAGTTTTACTTACTAGTACAATATGTTTAGAATTTTTGAAAGTTAAAATTAAATACATATATTGTCAGAATGAAATGTCTAATAACAGTAATACTATCAATAATAATAATTCTGTAGAGTTAATTGAGATTTGCTGCAACTTTGGGGACTTTTTCAGTCTGAATTGGGATTGGAAGAAAATTCTGGGTCTGAGAAAACTGTCAGAAGACTGCAAACATTTTCACAACCATATTTAATTTGCCTGATCTGACGTGACCATTAAACCACTTAATTGAAACACTAACATTTAACATCCTGCTTGCTATGGTATAAAGCAGTACAGAAATCCAATAGCAAGCTTAAACAAGACATACATTTATAGACATTTCTCTGAGCACCAAAATACCCCAAAAGCCAGCAGTATAAAGCTGTGAGTTTTTTAACCTGAAATAACTTCTCTGATGTTGTTCACAGTGTGACACCAAACAGTGATTTCAGTGGTTTGTCTGAGGGAGTGAGATGAAACAGTGATAATCAGTGGGGCTTAGGGGATGTATAAGCAAACATTGATGACAAAATAAATACTTGTGTAATGAGAACCTCAGACTTACTCTGAAATTATTGTTTCCTTCAACTGTTGCTTACCTATCCTCTAACTTTTTTATTTGTTTGAATTATTTGCTTGAAAGTGTTCCTCAGCAGGACTTGGTCATATGCAATATTTATAAGTACATTTTGTCTTTCAAGACAAAGATTTGTTTCCATTGTAGGGGGAGGGAGGGATGGTGATGGTGTGGTGTTTGTGGAATATAAGCTGGGAACACTTGTGACCATGAAGAGTTGTTATTTCTAAAAAGCACTTCTTTCACTGAATAAGATGATCAATTATTATAAAACAAAACATCTATCTACATTTTATTTTGCTATTGGGTTAAATGAAAGAAAGCATTTGCCCAGCTAGTATTGTCACAGAGCATAAACACATAGGGGACATTTGCAATTCTTCTTCGGACTTCAGAAACTTACAATCAATTATTTTTTTCCCAGTCCATGGATTTTATTCAATTAATTGAAATAGTTTTAGACATGGTAATGTTAGACTCAAGACTGATAACCCTTGTACTTTAACCAGCATGGGGAAAAACAAACAAACAAACAAACAAAACCCTAAACACATTAACTCTCAAATCCATCTCTATTTTGCACACTTCAAAATGAAGGTAGACTGGGTTTTTGGTTTGGTTCTTTTTTTTTTTTTTGATACTTTTGCTAATTTGAAGCTTAAATGTGAAACATGAGTTCTCTTTAGGCACACCGTTCTTGTTTCCCTGCAAGATACTCCTGTTTATTGCTAAAACTGATTATAAGGTAATTTCAGAATAGTGGAGGACTGCTGATTTACCTAAATGGTTACTTTATTCACTCTTGTATTTAACCAAACACCAGCTTGAGTGATTACATTCTGCCTACCTAATTTCCCCCTGTACTTATAATAATAAAGAATTTGAACCTCATCTGGTTATTCAACTGTACATCTGTATAACGATGACTGCATCTGCTCATGTAGTTAAGCAAAAGAATAAAAGTGTTGTAAAGGATACACATAAAAAACATCCTTTTTCCTTCTTTTTTGAACATTCACCTGAGAGGTGGTTGAATTTCAGTGACTGGTGATTCATTCCTTCCATTTTTAATTATTGCTATCACCAGTATGCCTTTGAGTTAGGAAAAATAGATAAATACATGAAAATTAAAATATCTTTTCAGTACTTTCAGAATGAAAGGCTGACATCTGCAATGGGCAAATTTTCCTAAAGCCATTGGCCTGAGTCTGATCATAGCTGTCTGAAATGCCTTACCCTTTACCTCCTTAAATAATTCAGAGATGCCGTTTCATTTACTACTGTGCTGGTGTCTGTGTGCAGTTAAGTTGCCATAACCTACCTTAAAGCTATTGAGATAATCTCCAAAGACATGAGGTGAAGTACAGTTCAAAGAAAGCTTCTCTGGACATTTCCATTTCCCATAACTTTAGCTTGGCTGTAAGTAAACGTGATTTGAGTTAGACAGGACAGAACAAACTGTCTGATGGTCTTTCCTGTGCGGACATAGACAGCAATCTGTAAGAGTTCAGGTAGTACAATTTTTTTTATACCTGGAAACAATGCAGTCTTGTTTCCCTCATCTGATTATGCACAATGGACTGACAATCCTTTTTCCCCTTATAATAGAGCTAAAGGTAACTGGAAATGACAAAGTTATGTTAGTATAACATTGTGTCACTTATTTGTGAGAATAATGTTAATGAACATATCACCTTACATCATGCTGGAAAAATACTGCCATTAATTTCATTAAAACCTCAACACATGATGTTTGCTTAATATGAAAGGTATGTCCTTTCTCGTACTGATTATTTTACAAAAAATTTAATGCGAAAGAGGATTTCTCTATATTTTTATTAAAATTCTTGGAAACTGACCTGGATTTTTACTAGAATATTCATTAATATTCATTTGTATATAATTGCCTTAATTTTAGTGATAATGACTTCAGTTACCAACTGTGTGATTGATGGGACTTCTGTCTTCTCCCTGAAGGAGATGAGCTAAATAAAAAGAGTAGAAACTTGCCATTCATGCATGATATTTTTAGCTGCTTTTAATTACAAGCTAGCTAAATAAACATGTAAACCTTGCTATGATTGATAACATCTCTATGCTATAGTGATTGTTTTGCTTGAAGTTAGAAGATGCTTGAATCAACTGAATTCTAAAATTAACTGGAAGCTGCACCTCAAACAAGCCTCAGTTCTCTACTTAAATTAGCAATGAAGAAGAAACACTTAAATACTTCGGCTGTTCTAAATGCATACATACACACACGCCCCTCTCACTCTCACACACATAATCATCTTCACAGCAACCTGCAAAGATGCCACCAAGATGGGCATTGTGTATACCAACTAGATAGGAGCCTTTTGTCCTTTCCTTTGAAATCCCTTGTGTTTTCAAAACAGTTTTGTACTTCCCTGGGATAAACTCATAGCAAGGAAAACAAGGTATGCAAGTCACTCTCAATATTATTTTCATTGTTATGCCAGGCAGTCAATATCCTTGCTTTGGCATTGTCCTGTGTTGCAGAGCCATGCTCAAATAGACACATTTGCCTAAAACACATAACTCTCCTCTTGCATCTTCTATTATCAATTACATCTTCCCTAGAGCAAAAGCCCAAAAGAATCAAATCAGCTGAGCCTTCTACTGCTTATTTCAGTGTCCTGGCCCAAAGTGCCAAAGTGCCTGACCAAGTGCCTTGTTCATCTAGAACAGAAAATGATAAAAGCTTTTCTCTTACACTTTCATGAGAAACTCTACCATGTTTCCAAGGGAAGTGTTGAAATTAATGAATACCCTTTCACTATATTATACCCATATTGAGTGAATGTATGATGCTCTTATTATAAGCTGTTAGGCTCAGTCATTATAGAGAAGGTGACTTACAAGTGCAATGAAACCATCAGCATGGTATATCATAGAAAGCTGAAATAATCTCTTACAATAATTGATAAGTTTTGCTGAAATGATTTTCTTGGTGATCAAAATCATTTCTCATTATTCATTCATCATTTAAAACCATATCATACTGTTCATAACATCCAAACTAAATTTATGTTGAGAGTACTGCTAGAGAGGGATTAGAACTTCAAAAGAATGATTTCTTAATCCAGGATGACCTACATTTTTCTTCACTTACTTTAAAGAAATTATCCCCAAATAATGCTATTTAGTAGAATTTTTTAAAATTTCTCAGTGGTTCTATGAATAGTTCTCTGTGAGTTCCTTTACTGATTCTATCGTTGCTGGAAAAACTGGTAAACCTCCTTGTGTACACATTGTGGGGTGTAATTATCTGATATCAAATTTTTGGTGTTGTGTTGTGGTTCTCCTTTCTCTGTATGTGTCCAGTATCAGAATAAGGAGCTCTTACAGTGTAAGAGCAGCCTGGTTTTGACCATAGTGGGGTTTTGCATCAGAATCTTTGGAATCACAAGCAATCAGCTTCAGGCTGGAGTAAACCCATTCAAACTCAGTCTGGATGACTGTACTGGGGAGCATTTCAGCATTAACTTTATATTCTGACCAGCAAGAACTATGTGCTGCTGAAAACGCTTTGGAAGCACTGCACAATGTGGAAGAGGCAAAACAGCCTTGTTCACCTTCTCTGAATGAATGAGCTGACTACATTCTATCACAGTGATGAGAGATTATTGATGTATATAGCACAGAAAGCTCATAGACAACACTGGATGTACCGTGCATATATGCCACTTGCTTAGTATTAATAACTGCCCTTTTTATTATTATATAGTGATGTCTTCATTTTCTCTACTATTTAGATAAAACCAAAATAAATGGTTTAAAGCAGTTCATAGGTTATTAATTACTTTAAAAATCTTAGTTTACTTTTACTTTTATTTACTAAATTGTTAATTTATTAAATAACTATTACATAATGTCCTGGGTTCAGCAATAGCAGTCAGTTTTTCTCCTTCTTAGTAGCTGGTGCAGCTGTGTTTTGACTCAACTTGGGAACAAAACTGATAACAGGAACACTGCTCAAATGTTTTGTTCTGACCAAGGACTTTGTGAGTCTCATGCTCTGCCAGGGAGGAGGGGAGGCCAGGAGGAAGCAGAGACAGGACACCTGACCCAAGCTAGCCAAAGAGGTATTCCATACCATAGCACGTCATGCCCAGGATGTAACTGGGAGTTATCCGGAAGGGTTGGTTCTCTCTGGGGTGTTGGAGGAGGGATTCGGTTGGTGATTGGTGGGGTGTCGTGAGTTATCTGTCAGTGGTTGGTGAGATGCTGTGTTCTTTTCCCTTGTTATTTCCTTTATCGTTATTATTACTGGTGGTAGCAGTAGTGATTTGTGTTATACCTTAGCTACTAAACTGTTCTTATCTCAACCTGTGGGAATTGCATTCTTTTGATTCTCCTCCTCATTCCTCTGGAAGCAGGGGAGGGCAAGAAAGGGGGGTTGAGTGAGTGAACGAGATGCGTGGCTGGGTTTAAACCACGACACATTGCTAATAACCTCAAAGACAATTAGCAACTAAGACTGTTTGCAAGCTGATTTCTCACAGTGAATATCAGCTTCACATACAGCTGCAAGTGCAATAGTGGCTTTTTTGTATCTATTACTTCACTGGCTATCACATGTCTGTGCAATTTCAGGTATATTCAATGGGGGTTAATGGAACCAGGTCATAAAATCATAGCATACTTAGGGTTGTAAAGAACCTTAAGATCATCTAGTTCCAACCCCCCTGCCGTAGGCAGGGACACCTCACAATAACCATGCCACCCAAGGCTTTGTCCAACCTGGCCTTTAACATCACCAAGGATGGAGCACTCACAACCTCCTTGGGCAACACATTCCAGTGCCTCACTGTCTTAAAGTAAAGTATTTCTTCCTTATACCCAATCTAAACTTCCTTGTTTAAGTTTTAACCCGTTACTCCTTGTCCTGTCACTACAGTCCCTAATGAATAGTCCATCCCCAGCATCCCTGTAGCCCCCCTTGTTAATTTATTTCAGCTGCAAATCTGGCCCTAAATATCTAATTTTGACTCACACATATGTCTCAATCCTTTGAAAGACAGAGAATCAGCTGTCAAAGAAACTTTAAGCCAACTGTTACAAACATTTTACACTCCTTGGGTATCAGCCATCAGTGTGGAAATGTCAGGTTTTGAACAGGTACACAGAGGAAGGTTTCTAAGGATAACTGGACAGCTTCTGAACAGTTCCAAATTCTCCTGAGGCTATCAACTTCAGGACTGTCTGTCACATTGCTGTTAACATTTGTTTTAATTGTGAAAATAAGACAGAATGTGTGGTCTACTAAGAGTGAGGAAAGGAATTCCATAAATAGGAGATTGAAGAGATTTCAAAGTTGTACCTGAATCTCCTCAATTAATCTTTTTTCTTCTCTAGACCATATCTAGCCAAGTCAGAATAAGGGCAAATCTAAGAATCCATATTTACTAGTGGATTTAGGTAGCTAAATTGAACCCAATTTAAAGGAACCAAACCCACACTAATTCTGAATGAAATTTCATAACATTGGCCTAACATGTGGGTTTTTTTCCAGTGAGACAATTCCAATGTATGTTCTCACAAGCTTGAAAAGTGAGGCCTTACCTGAAATTTATACTAGCGATTTGTCTCCCATTGATGATGATATGTGAACATTATAAATAGATATATCTGCATTAAGAAATCTGATAAATAAATGTCCTACCTTCTGAAGTTGCCTACAATAGATATGAGTAAACAACTTCAGAATATTGTTTCAACAAAGGATCATTGACTTGTCTGAGATAACAGCTCCTGAAGATAAGATAGTGCTAGATAGGATAACCACAGTATGAAAATCTTGGAGCAGATTCTCCTGGAAGATATGCTAAGGCACATGAAAAAAAACACGGTGCTTGGTGGCAGCCAGCATGGCTTCACTGGGAGGAAATCCTGCCTGACCAATTTGGTGGCCTTCTATGATGGGGCTATGGAACTGATGGACATGAGTAGAGCAGTTGACATCATCTACCTGGACTTGTGCAAAGCGTTTGACAGTGTCCCACACGGCATCCTTGTCTCTAAATTGGAGAGACATCAATTTGAGAGATGGACCACTCAGTGGATAAAGAACTGGTTGGATGGCCGCATGCAAAGAGTTGTGGTAAATGGCTCAGTGTCCGGCTAGAAGCTGGTGACAAGTGGTGTCCCTCAGGGATGGGTGTTGGGACCGGTCTGGTTCAACATCTTTGTAAGTGACATGGACAGTGGGATTGAGTGCGCCCTCAGCAAGTTTGCTGATGACACCAAGCTGTGTGGTTTGATAGATATGCTGGAGGGAATGAATTACATCCAGAGGGACCTTGACACGCTTGTCAGGTGGGGTGATGCCAACCTCATGAAGTTGAACCACGCCAAGTGCAAGGTCCTACACCTGGGTCGGAGCAATCCCAGGCAGAGCTACAGGTTGGGCAAAGAGGAGATTCAGAGCAGCCCTGCAGAGAAGGACTTGGGGGTGGTGGTCGATGAGAAAATGAATATGAGCCAACTTCAGTGTGTGCTTGCAGCCCAGAAAGCCAACTGTATCCTGGGCTGCATCAAAAGGAGCATGACCAGCAGGTCGAGGAAGGCGACCCTGCCCCTCTCCTCTGCTCACGTGAGACCTCACCTGAAGGGAGCATTGTGTGCAGTTCTGGTGCCCTTAACATAAAAAGGACATGGAGCTGTTGGAACAAGTGCAGAGGAGGGCCACGAGGATGATCAGGGGACTGGAGCATCTCCTGTATGAAGACAGGCTGGGAAAGTTGTGGCTGTTTAGCCTGGGGAAGAGAAGGCTGCGTGGAGACCTCATAGCAGCCTTCCGGTATCTGAAGGGGGGGCCTATAGGGATGCTGGGGAGGGGCTCTTCAGTAGGGACTGTAGTGACAGGACAAGGGGTAATGGGTTCAAACTTAAACAGGGGAGGTTTAGATTGGATCTAAGGAAGAAATTCTTTCCTGTCAGGGTGGTGAAGTATTGGAATGGGTTGCCCAGGGAGATGGTGAGTGTTCCATCCCTGTCAGTTTTCAAGGCCAGTTTGGACGAAGCCTTGGGTGGCATGGTTTAATGTGAGGTGTCCCTGCTTATGGCGGTGGGGTTGGAACTAGATGATCTTAAGGTCCTTTCCAACCCTAACTATTCTATGATTCTATGATTCTACGACGAAAAGTGTTATATTAAGTCATAAAACCAAGAAGATGGAAACCCCAGCAAGTAGATTGTGCTTGAAACTAAATGAACTTTTTAATACTAATTATCTGACAACTATTTCCACAGCCTTTCAGAAAGGATGAGATGGGAAGGGACCTCTGAAGATTGTGTAGTCCAATCTTACTACTTAAAGCAGGGCCATCTAAAGTAGGTTTCTTAGAAGTGTGTCTAGGTGGGTTTTGAATATCTGTGAGAATGGAGGCTCCACAACCTCTATGGACTATCTGTTCCAGTGTTTGACTACTCTCACAGTAAAAAGTGTTTGCTTGTGTCTGCAGGCTGCTGCACAAAGAGACATCTTAAGTTTGCTTTGTAATTTCTCGTAGGAAAATACTGGAAAAGACAGTGAGCAGTTATTTCCTAGCATCCTCTCATACTACTAATTTTTTAGAAACTCCCCACTATATTCCCGTAAGTCATCTCCTTTCCAGGGTGATTACATCCAGACTACTCAACTGCTTCTCATAGACATTTTCCATACAGCTGTGACAACACCTTTTGTCCTTTGCACTTTTTCCACTTGTATCATATACTCAAGTCATGGACAAGTAATGAATTTGTAAAGTGGAGTAATTTGTTATATATACATTTATTAATCATTCTGTAGTTTGTCTTTTTGAATGGTTTGAAACACCAATTCAACACCCTCATTTACCATAACATCTTGGACAGGAGCACTCTTTGCTGGGTCAGGAACTGGCTGGATGGCCGGGCCGAGAGAGTGATGGTGAATGGTGTTGTGTCCACCTGGCAGCCAGTCACCAGTGGTGTCCCTCAGGGGTCAGTGCTGGGACTGGTTTTGTTCAATATTTTTATTGATGACATGGATGAGGGTATTAAGTCCTTCATCAGTAAGTTTGCAGACGACACTAAGCTGGGAGCTTGGGTCGATCATTTGGAAGGAAGGAGGGCTCTGCAGAGAGACCTGGATAGGTTGGAGAGATGGGCAGAATCCAGTATGCATGATAAAGAGCAATTCCTAAGTAAGTTATTTGGTTTCTTCAGTCAATATAGTGCCTGTAAAAGGTGCTCTGCTGACTGAAGACTCTTTATTCATGAAACAGTTAAAACTCATGACTGCTTGTCTCATCACTGTCCCAGCATTTTTACCACTAAGGGAAAGACAAACCTCCAGAGGCCTCAAATTTTATGTTCATCTTTCTACATGACAACGGGTCACCCAAGAAAACTATTTCGTATCTTCTCACCCTCTGATCTTTGATCTTTTATCTCTGTAAAGTCTGATTCAAATGATTAAGATCTAAGAGAAAAAGAAGCAATTAGAAACCAAGAATCAGTCAAAGTGAAGAGGGAATATATTCATATATTTTTTCAGCTAAGGAAAAGAGCCTTGATGCTCACAGAACTGTAGCATTATGTTTGTGGAGATCTCTTCTTAAGGCAAGCATGCCTGAGGTACTTAGTTAATTATGCTGCTGGTTCAGAAAGCCTGAGGTGAGCATGGGTACTTGTGTACTCATTCATCTCTAATTATTAGATTCAGATTGTATGCTAACTAATTCTGCTTGTGTTCAAATTCTTCCGAACAGATTTGAGCCATAACAGTATATGAAAAAACCCACAAAGAACACATAAATAAACTGTCAACCATATGCAAATCAGCAGCCCAGGGGAGTAAGTAAACCAAAACTGGCAACACCACAACATGAAGAACAAGTATTAACTGAGCAGACAGACTGGAATTCTGCAACTAAACTGATGAATGCCCTAGGAAAGTCAGAAAGCAGCAAAGCAGACTACAGTGGGCTGCATAATGCTGCACATATCCTTAAACTTTGAAATCTAGTTGCTAAAACTACATTAGATAACAAAATAAACAGAACTTACACAATACAAAAGGGATGGCTTGCTGTGGTGAGATGCTTCATGTAGTAATGGAGAAAAGTTTTACAAGTCACCATTGTAAATAAAGCAGCAGGGTCATGTAGTCATTAGAGATGAAGATATCTGTGAAGTTTCACATATTGTTAGTGTTGGAAAGGACATTGGAAGATCATCTAGTTCCAACACCCGTTCCATGGGCAGGGTCACATCACACTAAACCATGTTACCCAAGAATCCGCCCAACCTGGCCTTCAACACTGCTAGGTACATTTACCACTTCTTTGGTCAACCTGTTCCAGTGTCTCACCACCCTCACAATAAATAACTTCTTCCTTGTATCTAACCTGAACTTCCCCTGTTTAAATTTGAACCTATTAGCTATTGTCCTATCACTACAGTCCCTAATGAAGGAACAAGAAGTCCATCATGTATGACTATGGGCCAACCATTTTTTCCCATAAATATGACAGACTTAGGATACTTTGAGTTCTTCCTGCTAGGCAGTGTGGCTGCATGATGGTGATCTCCCCTTGAGCTGGGATGCCTCTCAAGTTTTGAGATTCCTTGCTTGAGACTGAGAGGTCCTTTCTTACACAAGGCAGAAAGACCCCTTATTTGCAACAGATCCTTGGTAAGTTCCTGAGAGCATGCTAAATTAATATTAATAAAATCCATGTAGTTAATCTCTTTGACATAAACCATTGTCCAAGTCTGACACTAGTACTGGACCTAAATGCATCTAAGATCCACCAGGAGTTTAGAAAAGAAGGAGGTTTACTTTGAACCTCATGACTCACTAGCAGGGTCTCCCTTACCCTTTTGTGTCTTCAGCCTCTGTATAAAGCATGTTAAATTGATTTTAACTTGATTTTCCTTTGTATATTTTATACATGTAGTAAGTGTACACCTTGCTATTGAACTTTTTCAAGTTGCACTTTTATAAATCCATACTAAACCCACTTTTGCTAATACATTTGGCAGTAATTCTTTAAGGATCCTAACTCAGGATCCACAACAAATTGGCTTAGTTGGCATAGGATCTGTGATAACTATGTACTTTTCCCTCTTCAGGAATACACGGGAGTGATTTACCTATTTCAAGTAGCAGTTGGATATAATTGCTACCATAAAGCTTTCAAAAAGTAAAAATGTCAGTTTGTGCTAAATGGAAATAAATAGCTAGTTTATATATAAATATGTATGTATGTATGCATGCATACAGAAATTTATGAGAAGGAAGATATTTCCTAACAGCTCTTCTTTGAACAATTTTATGGAAAGTTGTTGTATATTAGTGTAGTTACATTGATTTACATCTGATAAGGACCCGTTATTCTGTACTATTCTATTCTAACACATACATGGAAAACATGTACAAATCAACATTTGTTATCCTCACAATTATCTTATTCAGCCACAGGAAAAAAGCAATCACCTGTCAAGATCAGATTTCTTATCACAGATTTTCGCAGTATGAAAATAACTATATAACTTAATGTATTTTTCTCAGAAGCCAGAGAACAATTTCATCATCTGTCTGTGTGTAGAAAATCTGTTCTCCCCTGGACCATGAACTCATCCCAGACACCATTCTAGAGTGCCCTTTGTTAAGTGAGACTTCAAATGAGACGTGCTGGAGGCTGTGTTGATGAGGATTGCACTCTGTAACTTATTTATGAGACTTTTGGTATGCAGTAAAGGGCAAAGAATAATGAAATGTAATGTTGTTGTGGTTCATTCATTTATATACTTTTTTATAGACTCAGAAAGAACTTTCAAGCAAAAGCTAATTCTTGCATCTGAGGAAGTGAAGCATTAAAACCAGTTAAAGCAGTAAACTAGAAACAGCTTTTAACACCACTGTTTCAAAGTGAAACAAAGAAGACATTATTTTTCCTCTCAGTCTTTAACTCTGTCACACTGAAACATAGTGAGTAGTGATGAAAGCTGCAGGTGAAGACAGGGAAGATGAAGAACATTCCTATTTGTTCCTTCAAGCCTAGTGGCCAATTTCAAACAAGTCACACCTTCTCACTATGTCTGTTTATCACATTTTTTATTTTGAGTACACTGATATTAACTCCATTTTCAAAGTACTTTGAGATCTTTAAGTGAAAACAGGATTGTTAGAGCTCCATATTGTTATTGCTTTATTCCTTTCAAGTACTTAAGATTTTCCATTGCCTAGGGAATCAGAGACCATTTTTTTCCCCTATATATTCTAATCTAATTCCATTCATCATCACCCTGAAAATTCTTTTTGAAATAAAAAGGGGTTGGGTGAATAAAGATATTTTCAGAAAAATAGATTAGCAAAAAAAGAAAATGTTTGGTATTATGCCTAATATTGGAGCATGTAACATTACCTGAATTAAACCTGCAGCTTCACGCCTACTGGCTGAGGTTTCAATAAGCTTCATAATGAAGCTTCCAATAAGCCCCACATGTCATTGGTGCCCTGGGACTTCTCTCAGTAAAGCGGGCAGATTGTCACCTACATGGTCTGTATGAGGTTCAGAACATCTGGAGGAATTCATTGCTAAAGCAACACAATTTAGAGCTTCACATCTGTTTTTTTGTTGTAATCCCCAGAATGTGACATCCTGATGAGCACATCTCTGGCCAACTTCACCTCAATGCAGAGTCTATGCTTCTGAAACAGCTACCTGTTAAAACTATATGAATTATATTCAGGGCTGTGGAATAGTTGTAGACCAAATATACCATAAATAGAGCACATAAAGGTGAAATCTGCAATATTTCTGCTGCTGCTCTCTCTCTTACAGACAAAATGGCTGCAGATAAGCAAGTAGCTCAAAGTGCAAATTAATGCAGTGATATCTTCTGTAAAAAACATGTTAAAAACATAAGTTCTGAAGTTCTTAGTCTTATTTTAATAGCACAATATTTTATGCAGGAGCCCCATACCTTTTTTAATGGACATAAATCTTACATTGATCCCTATATTTTCGACAGTGACATTATAGTGTCATTTTAAATGATGTTTTCTACTTTCATTTCAGAAATATACTGACAATAAAACACTACATTAAAGATAGTTTGTTATGAGAATTCATTTGGTTTGGATAACATTTGTGTTTCTGTGTGCATAAGTGTGATAGAGACTTACTAGGATAATCCCTACAATTCATGTTGTTTTTTTGTTTCAGATCAGCAAAATAAGATCTGTTGCAGCCCTACTGCTTTCGGTATTTAAAAAATTTTACAGATATGTGATACTTCAGTATTTAATAATAATACTGAAAAAGTAAGGGATGGAAAAAAGGGACATACGTAGGATATAGATGTAATTCAATTAGTAGATAATTCAATTGCTCAACAGAATCATCTGAATCATTTGATGCCTTTTAGGGAATACACTATCCAGACTATACTCAAGAAAACAAAAAAAACAAACAAACAAACAAACAAAACATAACAAAAAAAAAAAACCAACAACCCAAAAACCAAAACTTATCCATTGAACAAACAGAAAGAGTGCTTTGGAACTACTCATTGTCCTTACTGCTATAATTGTAGTTTCCTTCTTCTTTCTTCAGTTCCTTTTCTTATTTGTCTCCTGTGTCTTAGAAAGGTCAAGACATATGGCTTATAGCAGAACTGGAAATTAAAGACTCAGACTTCGAAGAATCAGACTGAGTAAGATACCCAGACAAGGTAAAAGACCTTTTTATCCTACTATTCTTTTTTTTTTTTTTTAAGAGTAGTTTTAGGTGCCCCTGAAAGGAAATACTGAGAAAGATATCTAATCTTGTGTGAGGAAACAGAAAACATTCGAAGTTGACATAGGGCTTGTTCAGAGGAAAAACACATGAAACCATTTAAAAAGTAAAAGCTGTGGAAGAGAATATTAAGCAGTAAAAAAATAAAATAAATAAATAAATTAAAACAAAAACCCCCAAACAAAACCCCCCAAACCAATAACCTTATCTAATGATATGAAAGGGCTCTTTCTGGTTTTAAACCAGTTCAGGAAACACTAGGACAAAGGAAATTTCGGCATGTGAGAACATCACCAGCATACAGCTGCCCATTCACAAGCTCCATCATCTCAGGTCATTTGATACTTTCATTAGTACTATCATATCCCAACTGTGTATAAATAAAAATGAGCAATAAGGATAACAGCAGGTAACGGGTACAAGATATACTCTATGAAAATAATTGTGGAAGACAAGGGCACAGGGGGACTTGTAAGGCAGATAGGATAGCAGTAAGGCAAGAAATTTCACTTAAGTGTTTTAGTCCTGAAGAAACCCTTTCATCTAACTCTACCTTTCGAAACTTAGCAGTTAAAAGTTTTCTGTACATGCAAACACAAGAAAATAAGCACTTCTTCCCTTTTTAAAGTTAACTTTGTCAGACTTAAGGGGGGAAAATGGTCTTTATAAAGCACACTGAATAACAATCATTAGTAAAGAGAATACTTTGTTACCTTGCAATAAGAAAGCTTTGCCAAGCAGAAAGAAAGTAAAATTCCGTTTCAAATATTGCTCAATTAAAGGACTTCCACAGCCCCTTACATTAGATAGTTAACTTATCTGGCCTATAGCACTTGCACATTTCTTATCACTATTCATAAATATATCTTTTTTTCTTATTTTCTAGATAACCTCAGATTCACAAGTTTAGTTAACTTTTTATATAGTAATTCAATGTAAGTTGCTTATCACCTTAATACAAGAGACCCCTCAGCTGAAAATTAATTTGAGGGAGATTGCCAGTCTCTTACCCTGTTAACCTGTTTGTAAATGATAAAGCAAATAAACAGCTCTTTAAATACCTGTGTCTAGCACTTCTTTCTCTTGAAATATTTTCTGTGACTAAGCACAGCTTTGTACATCTACGATTAAGCACCATTTTAATCTAATGCATTCTTCCCACTGTGAAATTCAGTTGTTCTTCCCAATTTAATGCAGTTTGCTTTGCATGTAGAAGAGAGCATACACTGACCTGCATCTTATCTGACTCACAGTTGTAAAATACCAGTCTGCACTGAATCACAGAAGATGTTTTAAAGATTCATTGTCTGTCTCCTGTTTCAAATGATTAAAAGCTAATCTACTTTAGCACAGATACTGGCATGTTGACTAAGTAGTAGGGACTGAGTCCATAAACACTGGCTCACGTGGGAGAACAGAAGTATCCCAGGTCTGTCAAATTAGTCAGTATGAACAATGATAGCTGTTATCCAAGAAAAAAAACCCAAACATATATATTAAAATGAATATTTTGATCTTAAACGCAGTATACAAAATTTGGCAGTGAATAATGTTTATTACTTTTATAGAAATTTTAAATACAATTTCTTGGTTGCACACATAGGCTATTTTATTGTAGGTGAGCGCTAAGCAAACTGGGAATCAATGTAAGTACATTTGAAGCAATCAATTGTCTGAAAATTTGTATCAGAAAATAAGTTATTTACTATCTGTCATTCCTGTCGTATTTGCAATATTTGCTCAAGATTTAGTGTGGCTTAGATGATCAGTTCTTCTAGAAAGCATGCATAACATATCCTTACAATTTAGAAAAAAAATAGGATGACAATTGTTTGAATTAATTAACAAAAATCCTTATCTAGAAATTAAAGAAAAAATATATTTGTGGTAACAATTTTCTGGCAGTAGCAACTAAAATTTAAACTTTGTTAAAGCATGTATATAGATCAGTAGGTCCTATCCTGAGGTTTAGCAAAGTAAACAGAATATAAGAAATTACTGAACTTGTGTCTTGGGCTCAGCAGTAGCAGTCATTTTTTTCTCCTTCTTAGTAGCTGGTGCTGTGCTGTGTTTTTGACTTTCGGCCTGGGAACAGCACTGATAACTCTTTTTACTATTTTTAGTTATCACTCAAATGTTTAGACTGACCAAGGACTTTGTGAGTCTTATGCTCTGCCAGGGAGGAGGGGAAGCTGGGAAGAAGCAGAGACAGGACACCTGACTCAAACTGACCAAAGGTATTCCATACCACAGCACGTCATGCCCAAGATGTAACTGAGAGTTACCTGGAAGGGCTAGTTCACTAGTTCTGCAGGGTTGGACTAGGTATTGGTCGGTGCTCGGTCGGGTAGTGTGGGGTGAGTTATCAGTCGGCAGGTGGTGATGTGTTATAGTCTCTTCCCTTGTTATTTCCCTTATCATTATTATTACTGGTGGTAGCAGTAGTGGTTTGTGTTATACCTTAGTTACTGGACTGCTCTTTTCCCAACCTGTGGGAGTTGCATTCTTTTGATTCTCCTTCCCATCCCTCCAGGAGCAGGGAGAGTGCAAGGGAGGGGGGGGAGGGGAGAGAGAGACTGCGTGGCTGACTCTGTTTAAACCATGACAACTTGACATGAAAAATTCCTGGAAAAAGATGAAGGGGAGCTCTGGAAGCTTTTTGGGCACCAGTCTTGCAAAGGCAACAAGGTTAACTTAACCTACCAGTAGTACAATATAAAACCAAGGTGACTGTCCTGGGTTCAGCAGTTGCAGTCAGTTTTTCTTCTCTTTAGTAGCTGGTGTTTTGACTTAACCTGGGAACAAGGCTGATAAGGCCGATGTTTTTGGTTGTTGCTGAGCAATGTTTGCTCTGTCCGAGGACTCTGTGAACCTCATGCTCTGCCGGGGAGAAGGGGGGGGCCGGGAGAAAGGAGGGACAGAACCCAAATTGACCAAAGAGGTATTCCATACCATAGCACGTCATGCCCAGGAGGTAACTGGGAGTTACCCGGAAGGAGGGGGAACTTCCCGGTCGGGCTCGTTTTTGGCAGGTGGTATCGTACCCTCTTCCCTTGTTTTCCTTGTCGTTGTTATTATTGTTGGTGATAGCGATAGTGATTTGTGTTGTACCTTGGTTA
>NDXB01000881.1:6776-19821 GCA_002631895.1 Agapornis roseicollis
TTTTTTTTTTTTTTTTTTTTTTGTTTTTTTTTGTCGAGACCAGACATAGTTTTAGATATCAATGAGTAGAGCCTGGTAAAGACAGCACGCACCTGTGTTGAGTTGTGTGACGAAGCAATGTACCCCAAAGCGAAAAAGGATGGATAGCCTGCTGAATCTGTGATTTCGATAATTCCTTTGTAAATAGTTGAAAATTAAGTTTGTTCCGGTCATAATGAATCTTGATTTATTTTAACAGATTTGGGGTTTGTTGGGCCCTGTTTTGTGCAATGAATTGTACTTTTCACAGCACAATGAAGAGGTAAAGTACTTTTTGAAAATTCTTAGCTGATTAAAATAACAATGAAAAACAAAGCAGCTTTGTATTCCCATTGAAAACCCAACAGCTGGAAGTTTGGCCTGAGGAAACTTTCTTTTACGATTGACATTGAAAAATATATTAATTCTTAACATCAGTTCTCCTTTTTTAAAGTTATATAAGAACCTCTTAACTCTTAAATTCTAAAGCAGCTTCTAATCAATAGCAGTACAAAAATATTTAAGAAAATAGGAACATCTTGTTTTTATTTCCAATACCTACATTTCATAGCCACAAATATGTCCTGGAACAATAAACTGGGATAATAAACCAAATAATCCATATTAATAATTAGAAGCACATTTTTTAGTGTTAACAGGTAAATACATTCCCTAGGTTAAAAAAAGTCAGTGTGTAAGCATCACTAAATGCAAAGATATTAAATTTATCTTTGTAAACTGTTTTACCTATGTTGTAAAGATTTTTCAATAACAAAATAAGAAAACAGAAAACCAGGAAAAAATATAAAAAGCTTTTAGCATGTGGGTATATAACTCACTGCACTCATCACAACTGTAAGTCAGCAGTCAGTTGATGGTGTAATGAAAACTTCACGGTATAGCAAGTCAAACCTGCAAAATATATTATGGACAGATGACAATTTGACAGTTCACACCTGAAAAGCCTTTTTCTACCAGCCTCCATGTAGAGTGAAGTCTTACCACTCCTCCCACCAACACAGAGTATGTGCTGAATGGTAAATTGCTAGCTGCATCCTCCTGCAATCTTCTATTAAAAATCTCAGTATAACTGTGAACTTATTTTACTTCAGGCACCAAATTCTAGGCTATTTTAGGGAATGCCTAAACATATTCCAGCTGAAAGACATTCAGCTGCCTTTGCTGCTGCAAAGTGCATCAGGTAGCTGACTCATCAAGAGAATATGGTTTTCCTTAAAGGGTTGGAGAGATAAAAGGGGAGGAAAGTTAAAAAGAATCAGAAGACTTCATCTCCTCTTTGTGGCTTGGGAAAAGTCAGCTGCTGATATGGGACCTGAGATGAAAGGACAGGAGGACAGAACAAATTAAGGGTTTTGCTCACATTTTTTGGTATTTGTGGTTGTTGAGAAAGAAGAAAGATGCACAGCATGACCTATCTGGTGTAGATTACAGTAGATGAAAAAGAGATACTCTGTCTTCTCAGTGTGGTGCTTATTGCTTTTCTAAGACACAACAATCATCCCAGCTCTCTCTCCTCTCTCACAGCACCTTCTTCTACCAAAGTCTTCAAGAAGCTGGATCTTCAGCAGTGAGCAGCTGGAGCCACACTGCTCCGTACAGAAACAGAGATCATGCTATGAGCTCAAAGTGTCTCGGGCAGAGAGAGCAACTTGATTTGGATCGCTCTCATCTCTAGCTAGAGGTCAAAAGAAAGGCAGTCTAAAATCATCATCTCCTTCTCCAGCAATTTGTAAATCTAGCACATCTGTCCCATGCTTTATTTATGAGTGAATGAAAAACAATTAGATTTGTGTCAGCTAGAATATCTAAATGCTGGAAGGAATGACAGCTTTCAGTTTTTCATTTTGGCCATACAAATACACTCTCCACATTTTACTTTCAATGTGAGTCAAAATACACTGGGTTTCCTTCCAGAGTTAAACAGGATGGATACAAATGAACGATTTGTGCTCTGTTGGCTTGCGTTGTTTGAAACAACGCAGCCTAGTGGTCACCTCAGACGGTAATAACAGTGGAAAGCAAAATTGCCACCTTTCCTTTTCCTATTGATGACTTGGACTCTAAGACCAGAACTGTGTTAGCTATATTTCTCATGTTTCTACATTAATAGGAATATAGCACTACATCTGTGCATAGTAACCAAAAAAGCTAGTTTTCTATCTTGCCTGTAGACTAAGTCAAGCTATACACTAGTTAAAAAAGGGAATTATCTTGTATGCAAGGATTTTCTACAATACAGATTACAGAAGAATAATCCTTTCCATGTATCATCCTTCTCCCCCACCACCATGAATAGCTTCCATAAAAAGGAAAGTTCAAATAGTGTGAACTGATTAAGAGTTAGCTGAACCTTCTAGTAACTGATAAGAATGCATCAGCAGTAACCAAATTGTGGTTTGTGCTTTAGAGGTTTTAACTGAAATACAAATCTTCTGCTGTTCAGACAGTAATTTAATAAATCTATGTGTAGAAGCAATTAGTAATAACTGTATTTTATTGCAGCTGTCAAATAGTAATGGTACAAAAGCTAAGTGGGATGATGGTGTCTTGGATTTTTTCTTTTTCCCCCCTTTAAAAATCAGTCAATCAGAATAAAGTAACATAAAAGCCGTTTGAGGAGGATCAATATGCTCTCAATCTTGTTCAAGACAATAGCACAAAGTTCTCACTCAGAAAATTACAAGATTAAAAAGATAAACCTCTCTGTTTAATAGGATTTAGAAATAATGGCCTGTTAACTGAGATGGAATCAGAAGGAAAATCCAAGGAAGTTATTTATATTATCTGTGTTAAATAAAGTTTAATTCCTAATGTTGGCACCTGTAAGACATAGTATACTAATCATTATTAATGATATTTAAATTTCTCATGTAATTCTTTAGCAATTAAGAAAACTATGTTTAAAAATCTCCTAAGGCGGCAATTTTTTAATAATTTTAAAATCTAGCATATATTCAGAAATCACATTTATTCATACACATATTGGCTACTTTTCAGTGCTTACAGAAATACCCTGGTATTTCCAAAAACTTCCAAAAAGAAACCAATTGAAATAATCACTGCTTGATTTAATGCTCTTACAGTAGACTTTTAATTTCATTTCTTCTGTGATACTTGATAGTGCTAAATTGAGTTTTGATGGTAGATACAGAAATAAAATATGTATTAATCATGTAATTTAATTTTTTGTACTGCTGAATTAGTTATGCTCCATGTCGCTTATTCCAGGTTCGTTTGCATCTTCCAAACAAGACCATAATACAGCAACTATGCGAAAGGATACTGCACTTATCTTTTGTTTGTTCCACTCTATTACTTATGCTGATGTCTCTCATTATGTGGACATCTACTCACCTACATAAGCCCTGCAACTTGGCTGGCAATATAGCCTGGGCAACAAGCAGATTATCTACGTCAGCAAAAAAGCTAAACTATATGTAAGCTGTGCACATAACCCAATGGCCAAGACAGTGGTGACTTTTACAGTCTTGTAGACATCGAAGAGTGTGGCTACACCCACCAGTCCTGGATAGGCACACAATGACTGGTTGGAGTGCAGCATTCCCACCCAAACAGTATGCAGTATTGAAACAAGGGGGGTTTTCTCCGAACCAGTATAACACCTGCCTGTGTGAGTCTTAGTTCCTGCAAGGGCAGTCAGACTTGTGCTCAAAGTGTATTACACGCTTTTACTCAAGAAAATTATAATCTGAAAAATCCAAGCATATAACAATGAGTAGTGATTTGTCATTTTATTTCTTGTGGTACTCACTTCCATCAAGGCATTGTTTAACAGAGGTGAAATATATTGCCACATGATGCTTCCTATTCTGCTTTGTGAAAAATGCAGATTTTCACTTACTGGAAAAATGCAGATCGATACTCTTCAAACCCTGCAAACCTGTTGATCTCTTCCACTACTGTTCCCTAACTACTTCAAGTGATCAGTAGGCACTCAGATATTTCTGATCTTTTCCTAAAGACTGATTCAGATACTGTTACCCATGTACAGGTGAACATATAAGACTTTTTTTACCATCGCTGTGTACTTTAATATTTCCATATGAATTTGTGATCCTCACGTTGGAATGGCTTACTCTAAACCTAAGTATTCATGTCTTCATTGACATATACTATTGTGAGCTTGCTACACAGATAACCTTAAAAGTGACAACCTCAGAATACACTGTTCCAGTTATGCAAACCATAAATTTAGGTAATGCTAAAAAGATATTAAATTTCTTTCAGCAAATGGAAATTTTACTTTTTATTTTGCTAGTTATACAGCTTCCTAGCATTTACAATAGTTACTTGACTATCCTTTCTTCAATTTCTTAATCATACTGTGTGTTTTACATGCCTGGTCAGTTATCTGCTGTCACACTGCTCACTTCCCATTGACTGTTAAAATGAAGCTTCAGAGGAAAGAGTATGCTCCCTATCTATTACATACTTGTACTTCCTTCCTACGTTTCTACTCACTAATGATTTACAAAATCAATATGTTCACCAGTTACATAGCTGTATATAATATATATGAAATAACTCATTTTTTCTATTTTCTGTCATATCCTTTCTCTTGCTTATGGACACTCAAGGATCTCTGGAAATGCCATTTAGAATCCCCTCTAGCATCCTCCTGCAGCTACAACCCTGGGCAGTGTCAGCAGCTGATTTGCAATGAGAAACTTGTTTTACTTAAGCACGTAAGATCTGTTACAGTTGCTGAAAAAACTATAGTTTTCTATAGCACAATTATTACAATATAATGAACTTACAACATTTCTCATGCTTAAGTTCTATCTTAAAGAAATAATGGATTTTCAGAAGAAAATTAATGAAATATTCTGTTTTCTTCTTTTATAAAATACATGGCCAGCTGAAATTTAAACAACAAAAAGATACTGTTATGTCCAAGTATAATTCCTGTATTCCTGCTGTTATGAAATTCAAATATATATTTTACACATCTAATACTATTTAAAAATATTATTTCCAGGTTTAGTTGTTTGTTTGGTTTTGGTGTTTGTTGTTTTTTTCTTTTTGTGTGTGTGGTTTTTTTTTATTTTTTTTTGTTTTGTTTTCCCCTCTTTTATTCTGTGGCATGCATACACATAAATCCATTTGTTTTCTAAAATGCAAACTTCATCAGGTGTAACAGTGAAATTCTGCATTTATGGCACAGCATTATTACAGAAACCACATAAACCAGTGATACTATTTAATTAGTACACAGCATTAACCACTTCAGTGTGTATTTTGAATTCAGCCATCACATTTTGTACCCACTGCACAAATCACACAGAAGGCCAGAACTCATTAAATAATTTATTTAATAATTTATTTATAGAATATCTAAACGCAAATAACTGCAAAGGTGTGAAACAGATGCTCTGATATTTAACCCAGAGTTTGGATAAAAAATGCCTAGGTTACCTTAAATTCCAGCATTTTAAGCTTAATTTCTAGAGCTTCAACTAAACTATTGAGATTAATTATAACAAGTTTCACAGTACTTTTAAGAGATATATTTTCTTTATCCTCTATGCATGTCAACAAACCTGTTGAATGCATAGCTAAAAATTATATTACATTTTAAATATTATATTACATTTTAAAGATAATATGAAGGTAATGTAAGACTTTTCAAAACAAACAGTAATATGATTACATTTCCTTAAGCACTCTACCTGCAGGGAGTATCAAAAGTGCCACTAGTTACCTTTCAAGTAAGTGTATTTCTATTTAGACAGCATGCTTTTTACTTTACTGACAAAATTTCTGTAAAAAATAATTTCTAGCTAGTTGAATGCCAGCAGTATGTCTGATGATGAGAATTTGTATATAACACGAGATTTTTACTATCAGAAGCAACACATGGGCATGCCAACATATCTATAGTCATAGAATCATAGAGTCCTTTGTAAATATTATCATTTATGACCATGAGTATAGGAAGAGAAAAATAGTTCACATTTTCAAAATAGGCACTTTCTTAAAAAAATCTTAACAATTTTTATTTTGTTGGGGTTTTGGTTTTTCTGTGGTTTTTTTTGGTTTTGGTTTGTTGTGTTTTTGGTTTTTTTTTTTGTGGTTTTCTCTGTTTTTTTGGGGGGAGGGTGTGGGTTTAGATTTTTCTTTCTTTTAATTATGCAATTTTTATCATGGCCTCAGGGATGAAATTAGCTTGTACTTACCCCAGATGTCAACATTTTATACAGATGGTGTCCCCTTACACATTACACCACACCGTTGTTTTAAAGACATCCTGGGCTATAACACACATTCCTCTGCATCAGAGACACATGGAGGGCAGGTAATGTGTCACAGGTAATGTGTCACAGGAAACTAGTTCTTAGCTGAAAATAAATACTTTTTTTTTAACTATTTTTTTAGTAATTAAGATTCTGGAAGTTTCCTCTCTCAGTTTTTTCAATAACAACTTAGAAACATGGATTATCTGGACTTCATCTCTGCTATAGAGTTAACTCACTCCTGTGACTTGCTCTTAAATTCAATCTTCAAATCACTGCTTATATTGTTTTCTACCTGACTTCACTGGTTCCCAGGGGAAAGAAAGCCTATGTATATTTTCCATCTCTATTGGTGATCCTGCAGTGTGTAAACCTGTTGAATCATTTACATGCTAACACACAAAAAGTCACTCTAAAACATATTCTGAAGGAAAATACACAATAATTCTCTTGTTCGGGATCCAAGCATACATCCTAAGAGTTTTCTGGGTCCCACAGAAGGGAATGCAGCAGCCACATAAATGATGCACAGTACTTTTACAGCAATTTCTAACACAAAGTATTTCAACACAAAATTCTCTTTTGAACTTGCTAACCCAGCTTGTGGAGAGAAATCTTAGGTACCTTTGAGGCTTCAAGCATGTTTGTTCACCTGCAAGAATGAGCTGCAGAACTGGCCCCAGTGGCACCCATTTATTCCACCTCCTGTGGCGGCACCACATAAGAGATTGAAGGTAGTGATGCTCATCTGAGCATCATCTTTCCCAAATCCCAGCCTTCAGTTCCACTGAGCTAGGACAGGCAAGAGATGCAATGAGGGGACCATAATAGAGCTATTACCATTAAATTGTATATATGACAACAGAATTGTCTGTAATATTACTTCCAAGGTACAAAAAACAGAAATCTGACCACAGCAAAGTTAAACTGTTGCACATTCAAAAGCCTACAGCAAAGCTGCTCTACACTGAAAGGAAATATGTAATTTGAGAAACTAAAACATATTGGACAACAAGAGAAACAGTCTGAGTGGGCCAAGTTGCATTTTGATTTGCATCCTAAGTATTTAGGACAGAATTTATATTGATCATACATACAAAAATACAGACGGAAATCAATCAAAAAAATTTTTAGGGAATCTAAAGTTAATATCCAGAACAAGAATTCTTATTGCTGAATACTTCTAAAGAAAGCAAACTGTTTACACATTCCCAATACACAAAATAATTTACTAAAATATCACATTATTACTTCAGTTTTGCTTTTAGAGGAAGGTATAAGGTATTGATATTTCAATCAACTGGAATTCAATCTCTGAAAGGCATTTTCCATTCAAAGTAATTTTAACCAGCCTATGCCAGATATTCAACAAAAAACAACCACTTCTGGTAAAACTGAGCAATGATGGAACATTGCTTTGCCAAAGGAAGAATGGGAAAAAAGAAAGAAAAAATAAGAAATATTTAACTTGAACTTTTTTCCTAGACTTATCTGAAATTTCAGAAAAGTTATTAGGATTTCAAGCAGTGAAGTGATACAAAACCACTAGTTTATCTTGGAAAGGTCATTTGAAGCGAATCCAGTTCTATCTAACTGCATGGCACAGATGGCTAGGAAATAATATAGCTACAAAAATTCAAATTTGAAATGCCTGGAGTCAGTGACTACTGAATCCCGGAGATGCCTTTGATTCATAAAACCTGCACCCTTGCAATCTTATATATTTTGGGGTTTGTAGATATGCAAAGGTGATTTGCAAAGCTGAGCCACTTTTCCCAGCTGGCCTTCACAGTTGATTGTGATCCAGAAACAAACCTTGTAATTAATTTCCCTGTGAAAATAGATTTTCATACAAAAAACTGTCCAGATCAGGTCTGCCCAAAATGAATTAACTGTCCTTTTTTTTTTTTCTGTTTGAAATGCATCCAGAGAAGGCACATAGAAGAGAGAGGGAAGAGAGCAAAGAGAGGAAGGAAAAGATGAAATCACATTTTAAATGTTAAACTATCCTTCTAGTAGTGAGAAAAGCAATGATCATTTCCCTCCTCTGACTGGATTTTAACCCCAGCCTTCTGTTGAGAGACAACCATGATTCTCAATTACAAATTACTCTAAGATCTTCCCTCATTGCTTTTGATGCAACTATGCAATTTTTGAAGAAAATAATACATGAGTCATTGAGCAAGACAGTACAACTGCAGTTAATGACTCACTACAGACAATGGGAGGATTCTGATGAAAAAGAATTATAACCAAAGAAACACGTTTTATATGAAAACCAGACTTGCTTTCTCCTCATTTCTATCCTAACACTCTGCTACCTAAAAGAATTTTGACTGCTACCCTAGGGCACTAAGCAGAGAAATTATATGCAAAAGTTCTATCTTAGGACCTGAAATGGCATGCAGTTTTCAGGCAGTTCTTAAACTGAATGTTTCAAAGACCAAAAGATCATACAGTTTTTAATGTTAGGTTTTGTAGAGCCCCTGATACAAGGTAACAATAGGAAAAGGCAACTTGGATCTGTTGTGTGAGAATGAATCAAAATGAAAATGGTTTGTCCCTTCACACTTGTTTTATACTCATCATTTTTTTCATGGCTTCCTACAAGCCAATAATACAAAATAAAAATATTTTTTTTAATATGTCTTCCTTATTGCCAGTGCAACAGTGCTAACTGTTCTCTGCCCATTCCAAAAGTTTCATCCCACATGTCCAATCATATTACTCTGCAGCACTCCCTGCTCTTCTCCCAGGAGGCATAGTCTACCCTCACTACCTGCTGTACCTGTAGTACCTACACAGTGACCAAAAACTAAAATGAAAATAAGTTTAGGCAGAACAGTTATACCAGGTATCACACAGACACATAAAATGTCCTGAGAGAGTCACTGTAATTTATTCCATGAAACTAAACAGGACAAAACAGCGGCCTCATTATGGTGTCAAGCCCAAATCACCAGTATCATTGCCTCCAGTTTTGTATTCTTGACTGCTTCTGCTGGTAATTTCTTTAGTAATTGCATGACACAAGGAAGATTAAGTTTTTCTTTTAGATACCTGACATTTTGGTATATATAACAGCATTATTTCCCAATTAGATACTCTTCCAGGATCTAGTGACCACAAATAAATAACTAGATAGATAGATAGATAAATAGATAGATAGACAGATACATACATATATACATACATACATACATAAATAGTGAGATAGATAAAAGAAGCATATTCCTATAGATGGGAGTAACAGAGAATGCTGCATATTTCCTTCACAAGTTTCTCTGGCTAAGTTTTTCAGGTAACTGAATCCCTGAAAAAAAAGTCCAGATTACAGAAGCAATCAGAAACTAAGTTCATGTCAAACAAGTTACTGCAGTTAAGAGAATTGGGAAGCAATCAAGTGCTGAGATTTCACATAATTTCCACCTATTTGCATTCATCTGTACATGTAAAGAGCCTGAGCTACTGTCTATAGTAATTTAATCACCCAAATTCACAACCTTTCATCTAGTCTGAACATTTTATGAGCTGGCTTTGGGATTATTTTATGCATTTGTGATTTTCTCTCTCTGTAAAGCAAATGAAAGTACAAGGTAAATGAATACTTTCATGAAAAATTTTCCTACAGGATCTGCTCTTTCTTTAGAAATTACACTAATTTTGATCTGTAAAAAGGACACACTGCATCACTGGGTTGATTCACCACCTGTGACATTCAAATCAACAATGCCTGCCGGTCCTACTGGAATCCAGTGCTGATATTGGCAAAGTNATTACACTAATTTTGATCTGCAAAAAGGACACACTGCATCACTGGGTTGATTCACCACCTGTGACATTCAAATCAACAATGCCTGCCGGTCCTACTGGAATCCAGTGCTGATATTGGCAAAGTAATTCTAAATGTCCAGAACTTCTGAAAAACATTAAGTTGCTATTGAAACAAATGGACTTTGAGATAACTAACTGAAATATAACTGCGTACTTCATGTGTTCCACAAGTTGCTAACATAGGCAGAAGCACAGCTCTTTTTGTTTTGTTTTCTTGTTTGGTTTTGGGTTGCTGTTTTTTTCCTAAATGGACACAATATTTTGCTCAACCGTATATACAGGCTTGCTACTGATACGAAAATTTATTAGTAAACTCAAAAAGGAAGTATTATAGGCAAAAAATAATCCAAATAACCAAATTACTTCTTATGTAGCACATACCTCTGAAAAATCATATCCAGTTACTAACTCAGCACACTACTGAATGGATTCAATGGGTCAGAATATCTACAGCCAGTACACTGACAACATCAACTAATAGGAGTGACGGAAGGCACATTCTTATGCTTGTGTGTTAAGGAATGGAAGGAAAGGCATGATTATGCTCAAAGACATTATTATGTGATAACTCAAGGAAGCAAGTCAATGTTAAATTACAATGCCACTGATAGTGTCATTAACTAAATCTAATAAAAGTTCCAATGATTATACTCTCTGCTCTAACTATAAACAACAGTGATATATGGTACAAGTGATACAGCAAAACAGTGTTTTAATTTCAATTCAGAAAGCAACAAAATTAAGAATGTGGTGGTGGCAAGACTGAATCAACCATGGAAAGCATTCAGTGAACAGCCTGAAGCCAGATTCATATATTTACTGCAGATATCCACAAAGTAGGAAAAAGAATGTTAGTAAACATGACTTCAGACAATACACAATGTTAACAGACTGAAAGGGAAAATTATGAGGGAAATTCAGACACAGAGAAACATACAGTTTGTGTTCTTGTTATTTTTTAACTAATTCAAGGAAATTAAGACCAAATCACCTAGAACCACTGCATACGTGAGAGAATTCTAACACAAGTTTCTGCAGATAGCTAAATCTAAAATAGCCCATGGCGTACACATGCACCATCAAATACCTATCTTTAATGCTACATTACTTTTTCAGCTAAACCAGGCTTAATACATGGCTTAGAAAACATATATTAACAATCTTAAACATATCCTCAGGAAAGAATTTCATAATTAAACTAGGCATTATTAGTACTATTTCTCCATTAGTGATATTCCACACGTGGATGTATGCTGAAATATGCAGCAAATTTGTGAGCCAATTTCTTCAGATAGTTTTAGTTACCTCCAACAAGTTCATTAAAAAAATTAGAGAAAAACTGGAGCTGGAAGGAGTAGTCAGAGTCCAGCTCGAAGTAGAGCTGACTTTACAGTTAAACCAGGTTGTTCTGGATCTTGTCCCAAAGAAATTTGAATGTTTTCAGCAACGGATACAACATTTGAGCATGTGCTTACCCACTCTCAGCATAAGACACATTCATGAATACTTCTTTCGATATTTGAACACATAAATATATAAAATCCTCAAATTCTAGAAGTGCTGATGTTGGATGGTCTTTGAGCAACCTCATCTACTGGAAGATATCCCTGCCCATGGTAGGAAGTTTGGAAATCTGAAAGGAATCTGAAACTAAGTCTTTGTATGCCCACTACCTTCTGAAAAGGAATTCTGAACAGCATAATGAAGATTCTCTATTTACTGCTTTGTTGAAGGTTTCCACACATGCCTACAGTCAACCAGGTGGTCAAGAGTTTCTCCATATGTGAACCTGATGTTTTTCCTTAAAAATATTTTTAAATAAAAATGTGATTTCAGTGCTATTTGCTGCTGAAGGATCTGTGATAAAAGGAAATCACTTCAGAATGGGGTATCATTATTCGCAACAGAATTCTTAATTTATTGCTATGAAAACCACTAAAGGCACTTATGACTTGCTCATTTTCTTCCACTCTTCAAAAGATATTGTCTGTGATAGTAAGTAGAACTTATGCTGCACCTGTGAGTACAAATAGCTCAGAGAAAAAATTTTAGCCTTTCAATCATTGCTGGTTTTCTACCCAGGCTCCATAGTTTCTCTAACCACAGCTCACTATGCTGTTTTTCTGCTCATACCTTTTACTTAAATCTTTTCCTTCCTTAGATTATGAATTTCAACATAATTTATGTCTAAGTAAAAAAAAAAAAAAAAAAAAAAGCTTGAGCAGAACTAATCTTTACAAGCATAAACATCTAGCAAGGTATAAATATTTACAATATTTGTATTTACAATATTATTTATTTACAATATTATTTTTATAGCAATTTTTATTTACAATATTATTTACAATATTATTTTTCTAGCAAATTGAATATAATTTAAGTAGAAACAGATCTCTGAAGAATTCACATGAGAATACAAGAACAAAAATTGTCTATAGCAACATTCCTTAATTTGGAGATGTTAGTAAATTATAAAAAGAAAAATCTATTAGCTCTGTGAAATGCAAAATTATTCATGGGTCTTTTAAACAGGTATTTGGCACAGAAAGGATTCTAAATGCTGCACCCAGTCCAATATCAGGCTGTCTGTGCAAAATAAAGTTATCAAGTGGACTTGCATTCTTGAAATATATTTAGTTTTGTAATTTCCAACATATCTTTTATTTTTGCTATAAGCATTTGTAAACATATCTGTGTTCCAAGAGCAAACACCTTAATGTATTTTTCAATATACACCTGTATCCCTGCAATTTTTCAGAGGATATAGGAATTTCATCTATAAATAAAAATACCTAAAAACTGTCTAGCAGTCTGCAGTAAAAACCAGTACCAGTTATATGTTATCTACTTTATTATTTATTTTGCTATGGTAGGTAAATATTAAAAAAAAAAAAAAAACAAAAAAAAACAAAAAAACC